>PVKB01004309.1:126477-149115 GCA_004027205.1 Ctenodactylus gundi | reverse complement strand
AGTGTGATCTAGGTGTGAGCTGCATGCAGCCCTGTGAAAATATCTATACACAAGACATTTCTGGAAGCGTGGAAGTGAATGCAGTGGTCACCTTTGGGCCACAGGGCTTGAAGAGAGTGCCCATTTCTTCCTATCAATCATCTCCTATCTAAGAATTTGGGGGGTTGGTTTCTTCAGTTCTGCTGTGCCAATGTCCTGTTCCTTGCTCCAGGCAATGGTCACACCCACACTTTAACTACCCACGCAAGAAACAGCGCCAGTGTAAAGGGCATTACCAAGGACAAGCAGCGCTGCTACACAACGATATGGCCTGCTGTGTCTGCACTGTGCATGGCCAGAGGGCAGTCACTTGCTGTCTCTGAGGTGCTGCAGGCATAGCTGTTGCTCCTCCATGTATGTGCGTAGAGGTGGGGAATGTCAGTCCTCCCACCTCGCCTCGTGGGGAAAGGCACATCCTCTCCAGAGGCATGCACGTGAGTCACACGGAGAAACAGACCAGCTCAGAAGACACCCCATCCCTGGAAGCAGTGATGGGCCGATGCACGGATGGGTGGGTGGACGAACGTTGGAGAGATGGGTGATTCACAAAGACAAAAAGAGAAACAAGTTTTGCTTTCCAGCTCCCAGGTTGGACCCCAGAGTCCAGGAGTCCCTTCAGTCTGCTGCCAAGATCCTCTTCATCCTCTGGCTCCTGGCATCCTCTCCCTCCTGGAGCACAGCCACATGTGGCACTAACTGCAGGTAGCAGCCCAGGTGAGCTTCTGTCAACAACCCCACTGTGGACCTCCCAGCCAGGGGCCTGGCACACTGCAGCCACACCAGCTCCACATGGGTCCACATTACAGGCTGCAAGAGGCAACCAAGCAGTCGGTTTAGCAGCCACTGCCTTTGGTGGGGTGAGTTGTTACTTAGCAGACCAGTGCCCAGGACAGGTGCCATGGTGCTTGGAGCTGGGCTCTGTAGGGAGCGGGGAGCTTTGCCAGGCTCTGGGGCTTCTCCGTGCAAGGCCAGGCACAGCTGTCATGGGCTGCCAAGCCAAGAGCAGCTTCCATCTCCCCCTTGCCAGGCACAGCCGGCACTGCGGAGCACCCCCGCCAGGCCTGCACCCGACTCCAAACCCTGGCCTGCTCCTCCCTGCCAGGGCTGCAGCTTCAGTGCCAAGAGAGGGGAGCAGCCAGTCCTGGGCCCGCCTACGGGGCCAAGGGAATTTGAGAGATCGGTGTGAGGCCTTTTGCTTCTAAACCAGGCACTTCTAGAGAGGATATAGCTGGCAACCAGAGGGGCAGGCCTCACGCTGAGGGGCCTTAATCAAGCCTGCCAAGGGACCATTAAAGGGGTGGTTCTTTTCTCATGAGATGAGACCTCATGAAGTCAGTAGGACCTCTCCAGGCAGGATGAGGCTCATGATCCAGCCAGCTCGCCAACTCTCCCCGTAGTGAATTCTGTGTTGTTCTTTATTGTAAAATTTACCATTTTAGCCACATTTAAATGTACAGTTAGGTGTCCCCAGGTGCACTGGCTCCGCTGTGCGGCCATCGGCCCTTTCCATCTCCAGAACCGGTTCAACTTCCTGAAATAACCTCTGTGCCTGTTAACCCCTAGCACTCCCTTCCTCTGCCCCAGCCTCCAGCAGCCATGGGTCCACTTTCTGCCCGCTGGAGCCTGACCACTCTAAGCATAGAGTTGCGCAGAATCACAAGGCTCTGTCCTTTGGTAACTGCCAGCTTCACTTCCCATCACGTCCTCAAGGCCCATGCATGCTGTAGCACGTGGACTTGGGAGTGGCCTTCCTCTGGATGCTGTGCACAGACGGACCAGGTCTGTGTCTCTGCGCCCCTCCACGGCCGCTTGGATTGCTTCCACCTGTAGCTGCTGTGACCGGGGGTGCAAAACGCCCCTTGGGTCTTTGCTGTCACTTCTTTGTGGTGTCATCGAGGCTGTCCTGAACTTACTATGTAGCCCAGGCCAGCCTCTAAGTCACAGCAATCCTCCTGCCTCAGCCTCTCACTGGAAATACAGATGAGTACTTAACCGCACCTGACTAATGTTTATGTGGTGCTGGGGGTCAAGCCTGAGACCCTGTGCACACTAGGCAAGATCTCTAATCACCAAGATATACCCCTAGCCCTAAAGTATTCTTTTTCCTCTCTTGCTTGTAAAATTAAAAGATATAATCCCACCTTCTCAGCCACATGGCCTGAACCAAAGCCTGACTTGGGAGCAAAAAGCTTTGCTCCTAAGCATCTACTCCTCAGGCTAATAGTGGCCAATATTTGCAGGGCCATTGTTCCATGCGATTGCTTTCCAGATACTTTAAGCCTCAGACAACTCTACTAGGTAGGAATACTATCTCCTTCTTCACCAATAAAGACATTAAGGCTCAGAGAGTGTTAGTTAAGAGATTTCTGGGTTTGTTTTCAGTACTGAGGATTGAACCTAGGAACTTTACACTGAGTTACAACCTCAATCTTTTTTTAATGTCTTATTCTGAGACAGGGTCCTGTTAAGTTTCCTAGGATAAGCTAGAACTCTTGACTACCCAGCCTCAGCCTCCCAGAGTGCTGGGATCACAGGCAGACACCACCACTCCCTTCCGCAGGCCCATAGCTTTTGAGAAGCAGGCTTCACACCCTCTCCTATCCCCTGACCAGATGCAGAGAGCAGTGAGCTACAACCCAGCCCATTTTTATTAGATATCACATCCTTATTCCTTCCCCCCGTCACCCCCAAATCCCCTTTCCCTCTCCATAAGATCTATCTTCTTACTTTCTTCCTTCTCTCTTTTACTCTTTTATGGTTTGATTTTCTCATATTGGGGAAACAATATGATATTTAGCCTTTTGTGTCTGATTTATTTCACTAAGCAAAATGGTTTCAAGGTATATCTATTTCCTACAAATGATTCAAATTTATCCTTCTTTAAGAGAGTAGCAGTCCATTGTGCATGTATGTCCATCTTCTTTATCCATTCCTCTGCTGTTGGACATGCTGCCTTCTTCCAAGATTTGGAATTGTGCTGCTGTAAACGTGAGTCTGCATGTATCACTCTTGTATTGCGACTTAACTCTTTCAGTAAGACCCCCATAGAGGTACAGCTGCGTCAAATGGAACATCTATTTTCAGTTTTTTGAGGAATCTCTGTACTGCTTTCCACAGTGGTTGTATGAATTTACAATCCTACTAGCAACGTAAGAGGGCTCCTTTTTCCCTACAGTCTCCCAGCATTTGCTGTCTGGGGAGTTCTTAATACTGGCCATTCATACTAGGGTTGGATAGAAGTGGTTTTGATTTGCATTTATTTCTCAGATCACAGCCCTTACTTATTTTTTTTATTTTTTGGGACAGTCTAAGTCACTTAGTTGCTGAGGGTGGGCTCTGTGTCAGTTGAAGGGATTACATCAACTTGGTGGAATTAGGACCCACACCTCCATTAGTATTAGGATTTGTCAACCACCCTACGTTGGGGATCAAGAACTGGTCTGGATTAGAGTATGAATCATTTGTGGGCCGGCCAATGAGAGAAGAGCACCCACCCAGATGTGGGAGGGCCAACTGGAACTCCAAGGGTATAAAAGGAAGGAAGAGGGAAGATTGTCACAGCTTCTTCCTCTGGGAAAGCTCTTGCCTTTGCGATTGTCTACGGATGCTGGCTTGCTACACATCACAGATTTTCAGCACAGATTCACTCCAGTATTGACTTATGCCTGTCTGCCCATTGCTGCTCTTCAGTCACTGATCCTCAGGCTTTGATCTTCACCTGAGATCTACAGCAGACTCTCACCTCACCGCTGTCCTGCAGTTCCAAACAGGAGATCTACTTCACGGCTGAGCAGACATCTTGGACCATCTCTAGCCTTGGATTTGTAAGCCTTCGTAATAGATCCTTCTAGGATAAAATCTGTGTATACTGTCTTTTGAAAGAACCCAAACTAATCCAGGCTTAAACTTGAGATCCTCCTGTGTCAACATTTCAGAAAGTTCCAGGTCTGGACCCAGCCTCCCTATTATAAACAAGCCACCCTGTAGGGTAGGGGTGCACTGCCTAAGAGATCTGCAAGGATGGGAGGAGCACCCCTGCTTTCCTCAGCTACCAGATACCTATATATCTGTGTAAACAAAGAACTAAAGAGGTGATGAGTGGCCATCTTCTTTTTCTCCCTCCCTGTAGCCATGACCGGGGGTAGGACAGGAGGCCACTGGGGATCCACCTCTGTACCCCGCCCCACCCCACCCCCACCGGTGGCTGCCTGCCACAGCCAGCCGATGTCACCAGAGGTAAGAGGCTACAGATGTCCCACTGGAGATGAGCCAAAGGGGAGGTTGCACCAAACCAAGACCTGCCATATCAGGGCACCCAAAGGAGGAGGGGCGCTGAGGGTCCCCCAGACAGCCCAGGACTCTCATAAGCCCTGTGGAGAGCCAGGGTGGGGACATCTGCCAACCAGAGGGTGTCTGTGTCAAATATGCAGTGACAGTCACTCCAGAGAAGACACTGGTAACAGCTGGCTTTGGGCCGCTGTTCTCTCTCTCCCTGCCTGAGACTGTACCTTGAAGAAGGGAGAAGGGAGGAGGCAATATTTCATTTTCATGAAAGTGAGATTTTAAATCAGACCTGCATTGACAAAGTGCCCTTTTCCCCAGTAATAGAAATTGCCAAGGTATTCCTAGGGGAAAAGAAGGGGAACCACTATCAAGCATAGATACAACACCCACTGGAGGAAACGTAAACTTTTGGAATTCATGTCCCACCAATTGGAGAGTCAACAGGTGATATCAGAAGTGCGAATGGCCATGATTCATTAATATTTGTCATGAAACATGTGCCAAGTGGCTGCCAAATTCCAGGCAGTATGTTCATAGGCACAATGCTAAGAGGGACCACCATGGCAAATATGACAATAGTGCTTGAGGGTTTCACCAAGTCCCTCAGCCTCTACTGCATCCTGGTCCAAGTCCCACCTTAATCCAGCACATCTGTTAAGTTAGTGGTGTGCTCACGATAACAGACACTCAATTTAATAACATTAAGCAAGACAGAAAGTTGTACTTTCTTCACTCATGTGAACATCCAAATTTGGGACTTCAGGCTAGCGAGGAAGGGTCCCCTCATTAGTGACCCAGTTTCCACCAGTTGCTCTGCCATCCTCAACATCTTCTGAGCAGCCCTGGCCATCATGCCCACCTCCAGACAGCCCAGGAGCAGCGTGAAGGGAGGGCACACCTTCCCTTGAAGAGCACAACCATCTAGTAATTCTGTCATGAGAAGAGACACCTTGTATTGGAAATAATTAGCAGCCTTGGCACACAGTTGTGGCTCCATTAGCTAAACTGATCTTTTAAAAAATTTTGGTTGGAGCCTGTCAACTCTCAAATTAAAGTCATTTAGTCCTTTGTGATGGTTAATCTTCACTGTCAGCTGGGCTATGATGAGGAGTGCAGAGAGGACTGAGGAGCACATATCTGGGGTGTCTGTGAGGTATTTCTAGAGTGGATCAGCAGGTGAGCTGAGTGAACAAAGCAGTGAAGACCCACGCTGAAGATGGCAGAACCATCCATAGGGAACAAGACAGCAGGAGAAGGGGAGCCTCCTGCCCAGGGCTCTGTCCCTCCCACGCCGAGGCTGTGCTGCCGCTGCTGCTGTGGACATCTGACTCCAGTCTCCTGGGCCTTTGAAGGCACACCACACACACACACACACACACACACACACACACACACACACAGCAGCAGCAGCAGCAGCAGCAGCAGCAGCAGCAGCAGCAGCAGCAGCTCTCTGGGGACTTTCCAGCTTTGGACCCAGGACTGGCTACACCGTTGGCCCCTCTCTCGTGCTGCAGGTTCCCTTGACTGTCCAGCCTGCACAAGGCCATTGTGGGGGCAATCTCACCTCAGATCATGTGAGCCCATTCAATTCATCTCTTCCTGTGTGCTCCATTGGCTCTGTTTCTCTGGAGGACCCTGACTAACACTCTCTTGGAATCACATCCATTTCCCTTGAGCAGCCTACCAGACCCTGTAAGACCCTGTACCTGCCTTCACTCAAACCTCACCTTGTATCTGGCTCCCTTGTGCTCAGGGGTCCTTCACTGCATTGGCCACATTCTCTAAGATGCCTATGACAGATCCAAGCTCCCTGCCATCATGGGGACTTGGGTGGGCTGTTCTTTCTGGCAAGAGTACTTTTCTCCTGACTGGCTTTTCCTCACCTCTCAGGGTCTGATTCCGTGGAATCCCTTGGACTTCAATCACCTCTGGCCCCATGTGAGCCCAGCCCTGCCACCCCGAGTTTCTCTCTTCTGGGTCACTTCATGCCTTTATCCGGAAGGCTTGTTCATTAATTTGTTATCTTACTTGCTGCCCATCTCCTCACTGAAGCGTAAGTCTTGGGACAGGACGGCCTCATTGGGTGTGGGCAGGACAGCCCCGTTGAGTGTGCTCCCTGAAGAGCCCTCCCACCTGGAAGAAGTTTAGGAGCTCAGTGCACATCTGTGTGTCCATTCCTTGACTCCCAGTTAAGTAAATAATCTGCTCCCAAGAAGACACTCGAATCCAATCCAGGTATACAGCCAGCCACTCTGTGGGGAACACTTCGCCTGCACCTAGTTCTTACCCCACAAACACTCCACACCGGATAAGAGAGAAGAAAGTTGCCCCGAGGTCCTGAGATGGCTGAGGCTTCTCCCTTGGGGAGGTATGTGTCAGACAGTGAGGGACGAAGACAGGAGGCCTGCTAGGAAGAGAAGGGGACATTGTCCCCTAAGGCTAGAGATTCAGAAAGATTGGGAAATAGGAGAGCAAGAGCTGGTAGTGAAGGAGCGAGAGGAGCACCTACAGCCCAGCAGGGTCGGTTCTGGTCCTCAGGAGCATGACACTGTAAACTCGGGCATGCATGTGCCTCTGTGACTTGATGACTCTAGGTTTATTGGAAAGAAGCCCCCAGGAGGCTGTAGGAAAGGGAAGCCAGGACAGTTGGGAGAGCTTTGCTGAGGTGGCGGATGGTGAACAAGACACCTCAGAGGCCATCACATTGTTAGGTCCTCCCTCACTGCCTTTTTAGAGCACAGAACTCAGGAATTTCAGCTTTCCCCACACTACCTCATACCCGTTTGAAGAAACCTCTCAGTTCGGCCTTTACAGTAAAGCCCCCCCAACAGTAGAAACATGGGAAGAAGACAAGGTGACAGGACATGTACAGACATGCCTGAGACTCCAAAAACTAATGTCACGAGCCCAGAAATGGTGGAACTCATAGGGAAGTAAGTCAAAAAGCAAATAAATGAGTCAAGCAACCAGTTTAAACAAGATATTTTCCAAAGAAATGCAAGCACTTACCAGCAGGCTTAAAGAAGAACTTACTAATCAAATAGTGGCCCTAATGAAGACAAAGTTTACTGAGCATATAGAAGTCACAAATAAAAAGTTGGCTGAAGTAAATAAAGAAATGCAAGATATGAAGGAACATTTTGATAGAAAAATGGAAATTTTAAAAAGAAACCTAGCTTAAATTCATAATATAAAAAATGCCTTTGAAATCAGAGGGAGTTGACACTGTGAGGACAGAATTTCAGACCTTGAAGATCAGGCTGAGGAAACAAATGCTATAATTAGGCACAACTCTAAAATTAGAAATGAGCAAAGTAGCTGGACATAACAGCTGGTGGATGAATCAAGGAGAACCAATCTCAAAATTGCAAGTGTGAGAGAAAGAGCAGAAGACAGCACCAAAGGTATAAGAGTTTATTCACAAAGGCGTATAGCAGTGGAACTCCAATCAGAATATAGAATTTTGTCTGTCACTAGGTAGTTATCTGAATACAACTGTGAATGTCAGCTAAACCTTCTGGGATTTGAAAGTGAGTGATTTCCTTGATCTCTTTTTGTGGGCCATTAAAGTTGTTTATGAGGAATAGGAAGCTGAGGTAGAGTCGTGACTTAAGTGAAATGACTTAGGTGCGGCAGATTAATATGTTAAACACCGTATGGTTTCTCTCACTTGGAAAACCCAGACCACAGACATTCTTTGGAACCATATGAAGTGATAGCTGGAGCCGGGGGAAGGGACAGGGAGGGGGTGGGAGGGTAGAAGATGGGAAGGGATTGTGAAGTCGATGTGATACATTGATGTACGAAACACCCAAATTCATTGTAAATACTATGTATTACATTTGTATATTAATAAAGTAATGGGGAAAAATATTTTAGAAAGAGTTTATTCACTGAAATCATGCAAGAAAATTTCACAAATCTAGGGGGAAAAATTAATTTTTAGGTACAAGAAGCTTATAGAACACCAAATAGCCTCAACCAGCAACGAGCCTCCCCATGACACATCATAATCAAAACCACAGAAACACAACATAAAAAGAGATATTAAAATCATCAAGAGACAAACAGACATTATTCTACCAAGACAAACCCATTCAAATTACCACAGATTTCTCAATGCAAATTTTAAAGGCCAAGGGAGCCTGGAGAAAAGATTTTCAAGCTTTAAAAGACAGCAAATATCATCCCAGGTTGTTGTATCCAGCAAAATTATCCCTGAAAATTGACGGAGAAATAAAAATTTTTCATGACAAAGAATCTCTTTAAAAAATTGCAACCAGGCGTTGCAGAGAACACTTGAAGGAATCTTGGAGAGAGACAGAGTTGCAAGCAGCACCAAAGAACCTGGAGGAAAGGGAACTTTACAGAGAAAGGGTAACAAAAAAGAGACATCATTTGATTGGCATCCCACTAAAACAGTACAAGCTTCCTCATAAAATCTGTGAAATATCCCCCAATGATTAGTATTTTATTAGTATGCTAGTTTACAAAACATAATTATATTCAACATGGAGAATTTATATGAAATCTTAATCTGCGAAACCTTTTTTGATGTGTATGATGTGCGTAGATATTGAGCTAGGGTGGAATGGCAGAAGGCAGTGGTTTTGATTTGGGATATTATTAGTTTTAAAATAGTAAGAGTTGGCAAATAAAGGTTCTTAAGATTTTTTTCCCTGAAGTTGTCATCGAGTAATAAAGATGAAAGTTCACATAGCCTTAGTCCATTGGCTAAGAACTCATCAGCTCTTAGTTCAACCTGTGACTCTTGAATTTTTCTTTTCAGTTTCATGCTCTGTAACTACATTTGTAATAATGATCTTACTCATTTCTTCCTGCTCCTCTTTTGGAAAGAACTCTTTAAAAATTATAAAACAATTAAGTATGTTATTATACCTATTGCTTTATGTGTAATATACTTCTGTAATATAGACTTAAGTTAATTTAATGTAGTGATTCATTTATTCAGTCTTTGATATAAGAAATCTGACTGATGTAATGACAACTTGAGTATCTTTTAGGTAGCAACACAATTGATAATAGCCAAATCTTGGAAGAAGCCAATGTGCCTGAATACAGATGACTGGATAAAGAAAGTGTGGTATATATACACAGTGAAGTATTATTGTGCCATTAAGAATGATACAGACCCAGAAAGTTAAATATTGTAAGGTTTCTCTAATATGAGAAAATAAAAGATATAAGAAGCACAGAAGGAAGTAAGAAGATGGACTTTGTATAGAGGGAAAGTGAAAGGGGTATGAGAGGGTGGGAAGGAGAAAGGGAAGTGATATGAAAAAAATGGGAACAATGGTGGGTGTTAGTGGGGGGGAGGGGAGTTGTGGGAGAGTCAAAGTGGGAGGGGGAAGAGAACTGATTACAATTTTGACGTGATATATATGTTCACAAAATACATAAATTCAATGTAAACATTAGGTATTACACACACACACACACACACACACACACACACACACACATATATACACATATTAAGAAAAAGGGTGGAAATTGCAAGATTGAGCCCAGCCAGAACACCTTGGCAATTTAGCTAGATCCTGTGTCAAAACCAAAAATAAAAAATGTGCTGGGAATGTAGCTCTACGTGAAGGTCCTGGGCTTGATCCCCAGTGCAATCAAAAAAAAAAAAAAAAAAAAATCTCCGGCAGGCCTGGTGGCATAGGCCTATAATCCCAGAACTCTGGGAGGCTAAAGCAGGAGGATCTCAGGCTCAACCTGGCAACTTAGTAACTTTTCAAGACCCTGTCTTGAAATAAAAAATGGGATGGGGTTGTGGCTTAGTATGAAAGCCCTTGGCTCAGTCCCTAGTACCACACACAACACAAACACACACATGCGCACACACATGCATGTGAGATTCCTGTGAATGATGAGTTAACATTAAGAATGGCAACCTTTCTGATTTCCGATTCAGAATAAAATATAAGGCTTTTCTATTAAGATTCATCTATTTAATTTTTTTTTAAAAGAAGAAAGAAACTTCATCAGGAGTCAGGAGCAAAACTGCTGGGTATTTATTTTGAACACATCCCTAGGCTGGATGCAATGAGTGGTGAGGCCAGGGGTGGAGTGACAGCTTCCAGCCAGGATCATTACACCTCCTAAATTCCAGGAAATAGCAAGACAGTCCAGTGTGAGGCCTGTGGGAATGACACAGAAATATTTTTTTTTATAATTGAGCTGTTAAAAATGAGCAAATTTTCAGAAGACACATTACACACAAAAATTAAAGGTTTGAGTAATTCTATAATTACTAGAGAAATTAAAGCTATAAACCAAGGAAGGAAATAAAAACAAAAATATTTTCATAAACAAAATTCCAGGTCAATATGTCTACCCCCAGAAAACTAAGCATTTAAAGAAGAAATAAAGACAACATCGCACATGGCCTTTCCTAGATATAAAAGAAAAAGTGCTTCCTAGTCATTTTGTAAGATCAATATAACTTTAGTTCCAATATTAGGAAAATATAAGAAAAAATGAAAATAAAAGCACTTACTGGAATTTCTGGCCAAATTTGCCCATAAATAAAAAGATTCCAAACCAGAGACAAGCAAAATAAATTCAGTTACAGACAAAAAATGCAAATCGAGTTTAACGTGCCAGAATTACATTATGTAACCCACATTAACAGAATAAATAGAACAAAATATGATTTTTTTCACAAGATGCCAAAAAGATGCATGTGACAAATTTTAGGTCCTGTTTGTAATAAAACTCTCATCTAATTTAGAATGAGAGGAAACTTTGAAATCTAACAGCAAATAACATCATACTCAGTAGTGACAAAAAGGACACGGCCATCCCCAGGGTAGGGAAGAAAGCCATGACCACTGTCAGCACGCGCACACAGCCCTGTACCCAGGGCCCCAGCCGGGCAAGGAGAGTGAAATAGAAACTATAGGTCTGGGGCATGCCTGTGGACCCAGCTCCTCGAGAGGCCAGGGCAGGGAGATAACACGTTCAAGCCCAACCTAGAATATCCTTATATTCTCTACATTGAACCTTCAATGATCTCAAATAAAAGGTTTAAATAGAACCATTTAAATGGCTTTGGAACTGGAATCTTGTAAAGGCTGAAAAGGTTCCAAGAAATATGATAGGAAAAAGAGAAAATCTGGCTGCCTCAAACAAAACAGGTAGAGGTACACAAGTTGAAGATGAAGCTGGTGAGAATTCAGAAGGCGGTAAGAAAAAAGTCGCCTTGGAGGAAATCTAAACCTCTGTGAACAGACTCTTAATAAGAATCTGGATTTTAAAGAACATCTTTAGGGACTGAAGGTGTAGCTTTGTGGTTAAGGGTGCAGGGCCCTGGGTTCAATGCCCCAGCACCCCATAGGCTGATTGAGGTGGGACACCTGCCGAAAATAAATGAATAAACAAACAAAAAAAAGGCACTACTGTGCCTACCTCAATTTAAAAAAGAAAAAGAAGAAAACTTTTATGAGGATCAACTCATAGGAAATTGGAAAGGATATACATGCTAAAGTGGTGTTATGGATAAGATTTGAAATTCCCCAAAAACCTCATATTTGAAAGCTGGTCCAGTCATAGAAATTAATCCATTGATTTCCTGTGCTATTAAGAGGCAGGGCCTGATCAAAAGGAGCAAGTCACTGACCTTGTCCTAGAAGGAGCGGATCACTGAGACCAAATGTGACCTGGAAGGATATATGCTAGCTCCACCCTCCCTCTCAGACTCTGCTTCCTGTCCACCATGAATGACCAGACCCTTCCCACCATTGCCAGCCACCCATGAATGGATCAAGGCCTCCTGAAACTATGAGCTAAAATAAACCTTTCCTCACTTAAGTCGTGGTGGCAGGTTTTGTATCTCAGCAATTTTAAAAAAAAGTAATTAAGACTAGTGATAAAGAAAATCCTAGCTAAATGTGTCCTGCAGCAATGTGGAAAGCTGTGTAGACCACCCTCAGGTTCCATGGTTTCCGCTTTCATGAACTCAACCAACTGTAGATGGAAAATATTCAAGAAAAATTTTTCATCTATGCTGAACATTAACAGACTTTGTCTTGTTATTATTCATTAAACAAAACAGCATAGCAACTATTTATTTTTATTTGCATTGTGTCAGATATTATAAATAGTCTAGAGATGACTGAAAGTATGCAAAATGATGCGTGTAGGTTATATACAAATCTTGCACACAAGGTACTTGTGCACCTTTAAAGTTTGGTATCCACAGGATGTCCTGGATCCGATCCCTTACCGACACCAAGGAATGACAGCACTTGGAAGGAACAAACTTGTCTACAGGGCAAAGGAGAGTGCTTAAGGTACTTCCTGGTTTCTCCTTGTTCCTATTTATAATAGAGTAAAGAAAGAGAAAGAGAAAGAAGTGAGCCAGGAGGGGGAAGAAAGCAAATCAGGGGGGAAAAGTGAACACAAGGAATTGTGACAGGATGAGTTTGAAAACCTCATTTTCTCCCTTTGGCAAAAGATGTTAAGCTTCATGAATAGCTGCCAAAAAAGTAGCTTAGACAACAGGCTGAGTGTGTGACTGCAGCACAGCCGTTGGCTAAAACCTTGAGAAGATTCTTTTTTTTTTTTAAGAGGATTCAGATGCCCACAGCCCAAGGCATTCAGGATGAGGATGGAGATTTTCTCAACCAGCTCTGAGGGCTTTTAGGGAACTGTCTAGCCTTTTTGCTTTGCTCCTTAGCTATCTCGGAAGTCAAAGATGGAGAAGAGATTGTCTGAGACAATCGGGAATGTGTCTTTTGCCTTATGACAAATAGTGCAGTCAGGAAACACATTCTGTCTTTCAGAAAATAGGGCAGAGGGTGCAAGATGGGTTGAGGAGGCGCAGAGCACAATTCCCAGGCTCTGCTGCAGAGCGAAGCGCCCCTGGCTCGGGTGCATTTCAGAATCGCCTTGGGCTGGGGAGCAATTTTTACCTTCTATTTCTTTTTTCAAATCTAGTGCTGATAATCTTTATACTCTCCTTGTCCTACAGCTAGGTGACAGAGGTCATGAGACCCACCACTGCCTCAAATGTCACGGGTCACAGATGGAGGCGCTATGCGCCCAGAGTCTGGACTTCATTCATTACACTGAGAAATGTCACTCTTCATATCAAGACATGAGAAAGCAGGGTACGCCATCTGACCATCTGAGCACCTCATCCTCATGTTACTTTGATCTTTAATATGATGAAATTGTAAACTTCTAAGCTGATAAGATTTATATGAGATTTTAAACTTTGAAAGAGTGTCAGTGCCAGTGACTCTTGCCAACTTTGGAGGCAAGTTGCTTTGTTCAGATCTGGAACATCCCCAAAAGCTGCGTTTTGGGAGGTGATTTGATCACGGAGTTAATCCATCGATTTCCTGTGCTGTTAGGAAGAGGAGGCAGGTCAGAAAGGGCAGGTCACTGGGATGTGACCCCAAGGACATACACTAGCTCTGCCCTTCCTGTTACTCACTCAGCTTCCTGTCCCGCCATGCTGGGAACAGCTGCTGCCCATGAATGGACAGAGCCTTCTTGAAGCCGTTTCTTCTGTTAAGTTGTATGTGTTGGGTATTGTGTCCCAGCAATGAGAAAGTACATAAGACAAAACTGAACATATTTCTGTATTTTTGGAGAATTTTAAGTATTTGGGAGGCATAGGATTGACTGTGTTGGGCAAGATTCAAGTGTCCCCCAAGAATAACCTCTCCCAAGTCACACAACTCTCATAATCCATGGGCCTCTGAGGGTGATGGAATTTGCTCCCATGATTCAGTTGCCTTATATGGCTTTATTAGCCTGATGTGGGGAGGTGACCTGAAGACCCTGATCTCTTGTTACATAAGCCTTTTAAAAGCAGAGCATCACCTCTGGCTGGTCACTGAGCAGTTCTACAGTGACTTTCCATTTTACTGCTAATATTGATGATTTGGGTTTTTTGTCTTTTTATCTTTGTCAGTCTTGCTTGTCTATTTTATTGGTATTTCCCAAGAACCATCTTCTTGTTTCATTGATTCACTCTATATGGATTTTCTCTGGGGTTTTTTTTTCCTGCCCTCGTCTTTGTTATTTCCTCTGCATACCTCATGTTTATTTTGCTTTTTTTCCCCTAGCTTAGGTACTCAGATTATTGATTTGAGATGGCCCTGCTTTTCTTATATAAGCTTTCAATGCTATGAATTTTCCTCTCAGCTTTCCTTTAGTTTTTTTCCATACATTTTAATCTATTGGTTTTCATTTAATTATCAATTTTTAATTTCAATGAGGCTTTTTTCATTTATGTATTGTTTCCAAGAATTATTTTTAACTTCCAAAGCATTTAGAGATTTTTTCTGTTTTTTAGTTGTAGATGTTTAAATTGATCTCATTATGGTCAGATAGCATACCCTGTATGATTTTAAATTTGATTAGTTTTGTGACTCAAGATAAGGTCTTCTAATGAAAGCTCCATTGATACTAATAAAAATATATTCTGTTATTGGGTTAAGAGTTGTATAGATATTTTAGGTCTATTTTCCTTTATAATATTGTTCAACTTTCTATTACCCCATGTTTTCTGACCCTATCCTCTGTCACCTATATAATTGTTCTACTATTGAGCACATCCAGTGAGTTTTTACACTTGAGATTTAGGAGATAGGGGGAGTTCTATGAAGGAGATTGAATTTTTCAGTCCTGTATCTTCCATTTGACAATTTTAAAAAGAACGTTTTCTTTTTCATTTCTTTCCAGAAAATTGATGTTTGGTCATCAAAGCAGTTTTCGTCCGGGTCAGACCAGCCAATACCTGATTTATCTTTGGGCTGTCATCCACTGATCACTTTCTTGAGGTTTTCTCATGTCTTGGTATTTCTGTAGAAATGTGAACACGCAGGACTTTGCATTATAAATCTGGATCCTGTTTCATCATCCTGTGTACGTGGGCAACCCCTTGTGAAGGAACAATACAAGGGCCAGTGGATATGTCTTTTTGGTTGACTACTGGGCTCACTAATAGCACCCCACACAGAAGTGGGCCAATGACACATACTGCCTCCTTGCAGGTAGGTGGGATAGAAGTTTAACTTCCCTCTATGCCCACTGGCACCTTCCCGGAGCACCCACTCATACAAATTCATTGCTTCCAGCTAGGGATGTACCGTCAGCTTCCCACTGCTCTCCCCTCCCGTCTGGGAAGGCAAAGGGAGAGGGCTGATTCAGTGCCGTCCACAGGTGAAGTAAGCCCAGCAACGCCAGAGAAGATAGTGAAAAGCAAAGGACCAAGGAGTCCCATATTCCGTTCTTTGTTCCGCCACTCTGATGCCAAGAAAGGGGAAGGCTAGTCCGAGTCCTACTGCCTCATTCGGATGTAAAGGGAAGGAAAAACTGTCCCTCTCCTCTACTATGGTCAGTGGCTAAGGACTGCGAATTAGCAGGAGAAAATAAGGGCTTATGCAATGTCGTGGTTAGGATCTGGAGTGTCCCCCAAAAGCCTCAAGTTCCCTTGGCTACTATGCAGGCCTGGGAGGTGGGACCTGGCTGGAAGAGGGGGATACTTGAGGATTGACCTTGAGGAGCATGGGCTTGTTCTACCCTTCCTCCCATAATGCTCTCTGGTCCATCATGCTGTAAGGATCTCAGTCTCAGTAACTCCAGTTCCAATTGTGGTCCCAGTCCCAACTCCACTATTTTCCCGCTGCCCACCCATGAATGAACTGAGACCTTCTGAAGCTGTAGGCTACAACAAATCTTTCCTCCCCAAGTTGTGGATGTCAGGTATTGAGTCACAGCAAAGGAAAAGTAGCTTAAAACACACATGCATGAAACACACACAGGAGAATTCAGCTATGAGAAACTCAAAGTGGTGGTTAGAATTTGGGGCTTTTAAAGTCATCTTAACAAAGTGAAATAAATTTGAGGAGAAATGAAAAGAAAGAAGAAAGGATTGAGGCTTCTAAAGGCAGTGAAGTGAGTGAGGAAAATGAGCGTGAGGTGAGGGTTTGTTTGCGGGAATCCGGCGCAGTCAGCTTTCCTCCCAATGGTAATGGTAGTTTTCATCCACCTCATGCAGAGAGGAAAGGGGAAACACCTTGACAGAGGCAAGCGCCTCTCCTCCCTGTGGGCATTCACAGTGTAGTGCCCTACCAGTCAGTGCCCTAGGTCACCCTCTTTGGTTCCCAGTTCCCCGATCCCATTGCCGATTTACAGGAAAAAAAAAAAAAAAAAAGCAGAGTCCAGTGAAAAGCAAAGTGGGGAAAAAAACTTTGTTTCGAGAAATTATAAAGAATAAAACTCTTCAGTGACCAAGAGGGACTCTAGATCCGGAAGTCTACCTGAGTGCTCTGTGTTCAAACCTTTACACAGGACAACCTCCAAAATTTGTCCACCAGAGGGTTTTGTTTTGTTATGTTTTGTTTTGTTTTTGTTTTTGAAATAAGAAACTGTGATGCGTGGGTGAATTCTTCCTTCTTCCTCTCCCTGCGTGGTGGTTTGAAGTGCCATGGCTGTGTGACCCGGGCCTGCGCTGACCGCTGGTGGTGGCGGCCCTCCCTCTGCTGTGTTCACTGCACAGGCGCCTTTTGACCTCCGCGTCTTCCGCTCCCGACGCCCTAGACCTTCCCTGTTCTGTCCTGCCTGTTTTGTCAGCATTCCTAACAAGAGTTAGAAAAATGAGGGTCATGGCGGCCGCTCCCTCACCTCAGCAAATCCTGGCATTCCGGGGGGCAGAGGCAGAGCCTGGGCAATGCAGACCCTTAATGAGACCCTATCTCAAAACAAAGACAGGACTGGAGATGTAGCTGTGCACAAAGGCCCGCAGCTCACACCTCAGAACTAAAAAAAAATAAGAAATAAGGAA
Organism: Ctenodactylus gundi; assembly: GCA_004027205.1. Classification (NCBI taxonomy): domain Eukaryota; kingdom Metazoa; phylum Chordata; class Mammalia; order Rodentia; family Ctenodactylidae; genus Ctenodactylus; species Ctenodactylus gundi. The sequence goes on along the minus strand of PVKB01004309.1, from coordinate 131,966 downwards.
TGAGAGAAGATATTCACAAGTATTCACTTTATACTAATTTACTATATTTGCATATTTTACTAGGTATAGCTACTGTATATTATACTAGGTATATTTACATGTTTTATGTGCATTTCTGTATGCTATGCCGTGTGTTCCACAATAGCGAGTAAAAGTTAAAAAACAAATTGAGCTATAAAAAAACCAGGTGGACTTTACTCAACCAGGAGGGGCTCTAAGGAGGTTTTTATCATGCTTGTTAAGTGGGTCATTTAGCTGCTAGGGGGTGTAGCATTGTTGCCTATGGAAGCCATTAAAAGACAAACAAACAATAAACCTAACAAGCAATCTTCTCCAAAGTGCTGGGGAAGAGGAGCCAGAGGCTAAGAAGAGAGGTGGGGGGGGGGGGGGGGGGGGGGGGGGGGGGGGGGGGGGGGGGGGGGGGGGGGGGGGGGGGGGGGGGGGAGAGCCCCTCCTGGAAAATAGAAAACATCGTGGTGCCAATTAATTTTCCCTGATTGGCATGAAAATTAATTTGTCTAGAATTATTCACGCTGGAGGGTTGTAATTATTCATCTCTATCAAGATGCAAATTGAGTTTTCATGCAGAGAGAACAAGAGGGAGGCCAGAGGAAAAGGGCCCAGTGTGGTGGGTAGGCGTGGGAGGAGGGAGGACCTTGGGTGCTGTGGACAGACAGATTCTGAGATCCTGCCCTGGCAGGGGGGCCTCTGGGTTGTCCACTGCCTCTCTAAAGTGATCCTTACCTGGGGAAGGACACTGGGGGAAAGGAGAGACAGCATAGGTGAAGTAGCCACTGTGCAGCAGCTCCAACCCTGGGAGCAGCCCAAGGCTGGGGACCCAGGGACATTCGCTCGGCTGGCACCAATGTTTGTTCTGGGGACAGTCACATAATAATTAAAAAGAGATGTTCTTTATATGCATCCTTGCCTGTGGTACATGTTCAATGAATGTTTGATGATTCACTGTTACATTATTAATCTTTTGGTAGATTACTTTAAAAAGTCACCCTCTGTATGAATAATAAAAGTTATCAACTATGCAAGAAGTATTTGTTACACAGAGACGCTGGGCCAGGCCTGTGTTCGGTGCCAAAGTTGCAGAGGGAAAAACGTCAGTGTTTATGTCTTCATGGAGCTGAGACTATTAGCATGGCTCAGGGCTTTCAGAGCAGGGGAGAACAGATGAGCCACTCCTCGCCATGGAACTCACAGGGCATTGAAAATGAAGGGGAAGTGAAGAAGACCTGGGAAACTGAAATGCAAATGATTCCGAATAATGAGGGCACCAAAACAAGCAAGTGGATTTATACACTCTCTCAGCTAGTAAAACATTACCAAGTGATGGTGTATTACCGAGGGTCCTCCAGGCAGAACCAAGGTGTGAATAGAAAGAGAGACTTATTTTTTTAAATTGGATTATGCGAATGGCAAAAACCATGAGAACTGAAGTTCTTCCATGTACAAGTAGAGAATGTCACATAGCAAGAGCAAGTGTACCAGCTCAGGTGTCTCCTCTGCATCTTATAAAGCCACTTGTGCTATAATGGGGGCTCTCACTGTCATTATTTTATCTCTTCCTAATTATCTCCCAGAGGTAATAATTGGTCTCATCTCCAAATACCATTACCATATCACTTTAGAAATTAATTTTCCAAAACATGAACTTTCAGGGACACATCCAAACTACAACAACCATCAATGTACTTCAAGGATCATGACCAAGATGAGCTGATCCCAGAAATACAAATTTGGCTCGTTACTCAAAAAATCAATCACCGCATTAACACTATGTCTTAGTTACTCTCGTTGCAGGGACACAACTTTAGGGAGGAAAATTTTATTTTTAGCTCACAGGTTCCCGTGTCCAGAAGCTGGGGTAAACTATGATGAGATGTGACCTCCAAAGGACTTGGGTGGCCGCATCCCTACAGCATTGTCACTAGCTGCAACTTCTATCTTCTCTCCTTTGAGCCGGATCTGCTCTGTAGCTTTCCTCAACAGACAACCCAGGCTCCTGCCTTCTCCATATTTCTGGGGTCTCCAATGCCCCTTCGGCTTCCCCTTCAAAACTTGATGTATTGCCCTCTCAGCGGCACATTACCTTCCTCTAGAATCTGGGGGGATGCCTCCATGAACCATCTCTGCAAGCCTTGGAGGCCAGGATTACATAGATGCTGCCAAGGTCTGTCTTGAGCAGTGGCCATGCCCTCTTGGGCAAATGCTGTAGAGACCTCGAGTTCTTAGCTGTATAGATGCCCTGAGGTACTATTTTCAGAGGAAATTCCTTTGCCTCCCCATCCTCTAATTGGTGAAACGTGGGATCTTGTTGACTTTTAAGATTCCCTCAAGGCATGTTTCACATAGCCCTGATTGTACGTACTTGACTTCTTTTTAATGTTTAATCTCTTTAACTTCCCCATGCTCATCAGTCCCAATATTTCAGGCTCTTTCTGTCTGGCAAAACTGCAAACTTTTATATCATTTTTCTCTATTTTTCCTACCTTTCACCAAAGAGCTGGCCAACAAACAGAAGCCTTGCAACAGCCTGAACATCAGGCAGCTTTCAGAGTTCCTCTGCCAGACCTGCACCCTGATACCAGTCGCAGGCAGTGTCTCTGGACAAGGGCAAAACACCAATACACTGTTTGCTAGAGCACAGCACATGTGAGTTTTAGACCACTTGCCAGTGCAATTCCTCTTCCCATCTAAAACGTCTTGGGCCTGCCCTTTCCATTCCCCATTTCTATCAGCATACTGGTCTCTTGAGTTCTGGCCATCGCAAATCTTCCATCAAGCTCATCTTAAAGCATTAAGGCTTCTCCATCCTCAAACCTTTCCACAGTCCTCCCACAAAGGCTTCCAAACCATGTGGTCAGGCAAAGTCACAGCGATGACCCTGCTTCTCTGGTACCAATTTCTGTCTTAGTTATTTTTGTGGCTAAGACAGAATACCCAATGTCCACAGCTTTAGGAAGGAAAGATTTATTTTAGCTAACAATTTCAGAAGGTCACAGTCCATTCATGGGTGGGCAGCTTGAAATTAGAACCAAATGGCAGGTGAAGGGCAGAAGGAAGAGCTCCTCATGCAAGTTTGGGAAGAAGGCAGAGTTAGCACACACCCCTCCAGGTCAAGCCCCAGAGATTCACCCCTTGGAGTCAGGCCCCACCTCCCAACAGTTCACAGTATCCATAGGTACATGAGGCTTTTGTGGGACACCCTGGAACCAAACCACAACATACCATAAAGGAGAAAACTGCATGATCATATTGTCAAACTAGGTATTTTCTATCAAACACAAGCTTATCACCCTGTGTAAAACGAGTATATATAAAACTGCATTTTTGTTAAGACTCTGTTTTGTTAACTCCATGTGTCCACTTACCTCTTCCTCTTTGTTTGCCATTTCTTCACTTCTACCTCACATTCAAACTAACCTACACTGACCACAGTCAGCTGCGAATGTGATCAGGAGGTCAAGCCCCAGCCAATGGGGTAAGGCCCAGTATCCCTCTCCTGTGTTAGGGTAAAACATCAGGCAAATTACCCACTTGGTGCGCTAATGGCTTCAGCTCAGAAGCACAGTGCATCCTTCTGCAGAATAAAATCCACTTGTCAAAAATCCTCATGTTAAGTGTCCTTTATTCAACGCTGGACTCTATTTCCAACAATATCAACTGATACAGAAAAATATGTGATTAAAATACAACACCATTTATTTTGTTAGGTTTTTTAAATGGGAAAGGAATGAACTTCTTCAATCTGATAGAGGGAATCTATAAAACCTTAGAGTTAGCACTTAACTTCATCTGAAAGGTTGTTTTCCCCAAAGATTTAAAACAAGGCAAGAATGTCTACTAACAATTTCATATCAGCATGGTAACAACAAGCTACTCGACAAAACAGGCAGGAAACAATAAAAATCATAAAGTTTGCAAAGGAAAATACCCTTTCTTACAGAAAATATAACTGTGTCGATAGAAAATGTTAGAGAATTTACAAAGAGAAAGCTTTAAGAATTAGTAAGTAAACTTAGCAAACTGCAAGATGCAAGGTTAATAGAGAAAGTCTTTTGTGTTTTCCTTGTCCTGGAGGGGTTACAATTTTTGAAACCACTTTTATTGTGGTATAAGTGATGTACAAAATGCACATATTTAGACTATGCAATTTGATGTGATTTGATATACACATGAAAGGGAAATTTTGATACCAGCAGGTCAACATGTAAAAGCTAAGCAGTCCCCTGTTTGAATCAACCTCTGTAATATTATCTTGCTAAACAAATGTTTAAAAACTGTGTCTTGTAACTTCTAAATTGACCTTTAGTAAAACAAACTTAATTTGTGCTTTCTGATTCTGTCACCTTGCCTGCTCCCAGTGCTTCCTCCTCCCTCACGCTGAGACACGGAAACATTCCAAGGTCTGAGGTAGGCCTGCTGGCTGGAGGATTCCTGCATCTGCAGTCACAGTCTTAAGTGAACTTTGGACAAGCCGGAATGATCACCCTCGCCTCAGTGCATCCTGCTCCTGTAAAGCAGCTTCTCCCTCCTGGCCTTATCAGGGGAGGCAGACAGCGTGACCATGTCAGTAGCAAAACAAAACTCACATACGCATTGTGATAGCACCTTGCAACTTTAGTCTGACTTTGAGTGTCACTGCCAGCAACTTTATCAATCACAACTACCTGTTGCCACATAGTGGAGACAGACAAAAAGCCAAAACTGTACAGAAGGGGACGGAATCCTCCCTCAGACTCAGACGTTGGAGAGTTAACTCTCTGGGCCCACCAGCACAGTAAACTGGGCTCTCCAACCTTTCGAGTTTGTACTTGGAGTCTTGAAGGTCAAATTTCTACGTGTATACAACAGAAACTGAAACCACAGCCAAGATAATGAACTGGCCTACCTGCTCTGAAGCCGCCTCTCGCCTCTCTCCCAAACATCTGCTGCAGAGCAACTACGCCTCAGCAACTCACCTAGGCCTCGGCAAGTCGATACAGATGTTTTGTTTTCAAAAACTGTAAGCAAATGGAATAATGCAGTATGTACTTTTTACCTGACTTCTCTCAGACTGAATAATTATTTCAGGATTCACTCCTGCTGTAGGATGTGATGTACCCATGGTTTCTCGCTTTTCATTACTATGTTCATCTATACCACAAGTACCTTAAGTCCTTGTGGTGGGCATACGGGTTCATGTTTCCAGTTTTAGGCTATAGTCAGTAAAAGTTCTAGAAACATTTTGGTACAAGTCTTTCAGTCAATGCATACAAGTTTCTTTCTTTGTTTCTTTTTCTTTTTTTCTTTTTTCTTTTTCTTTTCTTTTTTTTTTTTTTTTTTTTTTTTTTTTTTTTTTTTTTTTTTTTTTTTTTTTTTTTTTTTTTTTTTTTTTTTTTTTTTTTTTTTTTTTTTTTTTTTTTTTTTTTTTTTTTTTTTTTTTTTTTTTTTTTTTTTTTTTTTTTTTTTTTTTTTTTTTTTTTTTTTTTTTTTTT
>PVKB01004309.1:0-126377 GCA_004027205.1 Ctenodactylus gundi | reverse complement strand
TGGTGGTGAATCAAACTTAGGTACTTAGTGCTTGGCATAACACTTGCTAGCCACTGAGCCATTCCTCCAGCCCCTATTTCTAAAGAGTGACAAATAAATTGGAAATGAAATTTTAAATATCATTTATAATATCATTCAAAGAAAAGCATATATTTCTATTAGAAAACATGTTAAAATTTTATGAGAGCCTTGTGAGCAGTTTAAGGAGCTGTGCTCTCAGTTGGTTCAGTTGCACGTAGCTCTTGCATGGAGATTCCAGGAGACTGTTTCCTGTGGCCTCCTTAACGGACATGTCTGCTGATTCCAGGTGATCCCTGTCTGTATTTTCTGTCTATATTTCCCAAACTGAAAATCATGCACATGGCTTAAAATTAAGTATTGCAACTCATGGCTGAATTATATACAGTTAAAGGTTAATTATACTTAGTGTTAAAAGAGAAAAAGACAGAGGAGAAAGAAAAAGAAGTTTCATTGAGTTTTGCCTCTCAGTGAAAGCTGAGATTTGTAATGCCTCAGGCACATCCACAAACAAGTCCCAGCTTATTCGCTGTTGTCAATGCCTTCAATTTTTATAAAATATACAAAATATACAAACTCATCATCTTCACTGTTTTTGAAAAGTGCAATCCAGGAGTCTGAAGTACATCCTCACGTCATGCAAGCATTACTAGCATCCACAGCCAGACACACACCCACCTTGGGGATACAGTTTTGACTCTAAGTACTCCACATAATGGAATTGCGTTGCACTTGTCTCATTTGTGACTGGCTTAGTTCCTTGGCATAATGTCCTCAAGTTCAACCACGTGGTAGCATGTGTTGGAACGTCCTTCCTTTCTATGGCTGAATACACGTATTCTACTGTACATGTACACACACATTTTGTTCACCCGTTTCTCCATTGATGGACACCTGGATCCCATCCATCCACCTTTTAACTACGGCATATAAAGTTGCTCCAAACATGGGGGAACAGCGCCTCTTCACTATCCTCCTTTCAGTTCTTTCAGGTGTATACTCAGAGGTGGAATTTCTGAGTCCTACTAACTCTATTTTTAATTTATTGAGAAAAATATTTCATTATTTTCCCCAGCAGCTGCAGAGTTTCACATTCTACCACCACCGCACAGAGCTCCTCTTCATCCAGTCTCTCCAACACTTACTATTTTCTGGGTCTTTAATATAATAGTCATCACATCTGGTGATTTTGGTATGCATTTCCCTAATAAAAGATGTCAGGCATCTTTTCACTGCTTATTAACCTTTTGCATTGAAGAAGCAACTTGAGGAAATATCTGTTCACATCTGCCTTGGTCTATTTTTGATCCTCTGACTAAAGCCCTGAAGATTGAATGGTTTGAAAAAAAAAAAATGAAGTTATCTCTCACAGTTCTAGAAGCCGAAGTTCAAGACGGGCAAGGTGCCGACAGATTCAGTTCTTCCATAACAAAATCCTTTGCCCATTTTGAGTTGTGTTTTTTATATTGTTATTGAGTTTTAGCATATTATATATTTGGGTTATCAATCTTTACTAGATATGTTGACAACTAATAAAGGATCACTGTCTTTCTGTGTATTATTTATACACAAAAAAGTGTATAAAAGTGGATTTTTCTAATTCCTCAAAAATATTTGTTAAAATTTTTACAAGAGTCACATCCAGTGTGTGCATCACTTTGAACAATATTAAAATCTTAAAAATACTAAGTCTACTGATTCCCATGAGTAGTTTTTCCATTATTTAAGTCTTCTTTAGTTTCTTTCAGCATTTTTTTCATAGTTTTCATTGTATGTTCTTCACTTCCATTAATTTCTAAGTATTTTGTTTTATTCTTTGATGCTATGATAAATAAAAGTATCTTTCTTAATTTTTATATTTTTAATTATCAGATATAGAAAAACAACTGATCTTTCTATACTGATTTTGTATCAATAGTTTGCTAAATTTGTTTACCTTAACAGCTTTGTGTAGAATGTTTAGAATTGTTTACATGTAAGATTATGTCATACTGGATTTGGTGGTACACACCTGTAATCCCAGCTACACAGGAGACTAAGGCAGAAAAATTGGAAGTTCAAGCCAGCCTGGGCAACTTAGCAAGACCCTTTCTCAAAATAAGCAACACTCAAGAACTGAAGGCATCAGTTAGCACTTCCTGAATTCTATCTCTAGCGCTGAAGAAAAAACTGCGTCTGTAACCTGTAAACAAGACAATTTCACTTTTTCCTTTCTGATATCTCTTGTTTGTCTTTCTCATCTGATTGGTCCAGACAAAGCTTCTATTAGTACACTGGACAGAAGGGGCTGTGGCTAGTTTCTTAGGAGAACGCTTTCAATTCTTTTCCATAAAGTAGGATGTGAATGTACAATAAAGTATTTTAGAATATTTTAAAATTGTAATTTTTTTAAATATTTATTCTGTTGATATAGCTTCCTTCTATTCCTGGATTTTTTGGTATTTTTTTAAAATCTGGAAAGGTTGTTAGATTTTGTCAAATGCCTTTTCTGCATCAAATACAATGATCACACTATTTTCCCTTCATTCTGTTGTTGAGTTATGTTACCCTGATAAATGTTCAGGTACTGAACTGTCCTTTGGCCCAGGCATAAGCGCCACACGGTCGTGGGATAGACTCTTTTCAATATGCTGCTGAATTTTGTTTCCAAAAATTTTGTGGAGGACTTTCTACCACTGCTCATGGGATGTTGGCCTGCAGTTTCTTTTCTCAGTGGCTCTGGCCTGGCCTTGGAATCCAGGTGGTGCCGGCCCACAGAGAGTCAAAAGGTGCTTGAGAAGTGTTGGCACTTGCTCCGCACTAAATGCTTGGCAAAATTCACCAGTGGAGATAGCAAGTTTGTGGCTTCCATTTGCCAGAATGATTTTGTCTCAGTTATTTTTTCATTGCTGTGAATCAATACCTGACATGCACAAATTTAGGAAAGGAAAGGTTTATTTTAGCTCACAGTTTCAGATGGTCACAGTCTATTCAGGGACAGGTGGCAACAATTGAAGTACACAGCAGAGAGAGAGGTGGAGGCAGCTTCTCAGGACGTCACAACAGGAAAGTGAAACTAGTCGAGACTACTCCAAGTCCCAGTCTTAGTCTCTCCTGCATCTGGGTATCGAAAATGTTGGCCACTGCACACCTTTTGTCTTAACTCACATGCCGTTAGTCTTAAATCACATGCCCCTAATCCCAACAACTGCAATCCACCCCTCCAGGCCAGACCCCAATCCACCAATATTACATGGCTCCATAGACAATCCATAACATTAAAGTACATGAGACTTTTGGGGGACACTCCAGATCCTAATCACAACATTCCACCCCTGGCCCCCAAAAGACTAATGTCCTCCCCAGGTAAAATGCATTCAGTCCTTCTCCAAGAGTTACCAAAGTCTTAACAGTTTCAACACTGCTAGAGAAACTCCAACTCCATAGTCTCCTCTGAGATGTAAGAAAAATTTTTAGCTGTGAGCTCCTGTTCAAACCAAAGAGTTAAGCACTTCCAACATAAAATGGCACAGGGTAAAAATTTCCATTCCAAAAAAGAGGAATGAGGTAATGAAAGGCAATAGGACCAGAACAGTTCCTAAATCCAGCAGGGCAAGGGTTAAATCCTGTAGCTCCATGTCCAGCAACTGGGATAAATTCTGGTGAGGCATGAACTCCGAGGGGCTTGGGTGGTCCCACCCCTGTGACTGCTGCTCACTGCAACCTCCATCTTCTCTCCTTTGGGCTGGATCCACTCACGGCCTGCTGCGTTTCTCAGCTGACAATCCATGCTCCTGGATTCTCCAAATTTTCGGGCTCTCCACAGGACCCTAGGCTCCTCCTTCACAATTTCACACATTGCCCTCCCAGGGGCACACTGCTTGGCCTCCAAGGCCTTCCTCTGAAACCTGGGTGGAAGCCTCCCTGAACCCACAACTCTTGGGCTCTGCAAGCTTGTAAAGCCGGGACCACGTGGACGTCTCCAAGATCCGCCACTGGCTTGAGCAGGAATCTGGCTCCTCTGTGCCATGGTTGCAACAGATTCTGAGTGCCTGGATTGCTGAACTCTAGGAAGCTGACCTCCAGCAAACACTTCCCTCTTTGGCCTTATCAGGAGGCCTGGGGAACTCTTCACAGGACAAGATCTTTTGCCTTTGCACCCTTTTATTGGTAAAGGGTGGGATCTTGCTGATTCCTGGGTCACTGTGAAGGCCTCTTTCTTACAGTCCTTATTCCAACTTCTCAGTTTCTGTTTAATGTTAGTCTCTTGAACAACCACATGCTTTTCTACTCCAGACTGCGAGCTTTTTACATCTATTCTCTCTGCCATTGTCTCCTGTCTTTCACTATAAAGCTGGCTAAAAGCCACAAACAGTAGCCATGTAACAGTTTTAACATCAGTCTGCCTTGAGATCTCCTCCACCAGAGTAAGCAGTCCACCAGCCTTAATTTCAGTTTCAGGCAAAGTCTCTGGACAAGGGCAAAATGCTGACAAACTTTTTGCCAGATCATAGCACGCATGGTTTTTAGGCCACTTGCCAATAGAGTCCTCCTTCCCATCTGAAACTTCTTGAGCCTGGCCTTTCCATCCACACTTGTATCAGCATTCTGGCCTTCTGAGCTCTGACCAAAATCTCCCATCAAGCTTGGCTCAGAGCACTCCAAGGCTTCTCCAGCTGACATTCTTGACCCTTTCCAAATTCCTCCCATAAACCAGTTCCAACAGCTTCTGAGCCACATCATTAGGTAAAGCACAGCAATGACCCGACTCCTGGTACAAATTCCTGTCTCAGTTACTTTTTTTATTACTGTGACTCAATACCTGACATGCACAAATTTAGGAAAGGAAAGGTTTATTTTAGCTCACAGTTTCAGATGGTCACAATCCATTCAGGGACAGCCGGCAGCAATTGAAGTACATGGCAGAGAGAGAGGTAGAGGCAGCTTCTCAGGACATCACAACAGGAAAGCGAGACTAGTTGAGACTACTCCAAGTCCCAGTCTTAGTCTCTCCTGCATCCGGGTATCGAAGGTGTGGCCACTACACACCCTTAGTCTTAACTCACATGCCTTTAGTCTTAAGTCACATGCCTTTAGTCTTAACTCACATGCCCCTAAATCCCAACAACTGCAATCCACCCCTCCAGGCCAGACCCCAATCCACCAACATTACACGGCTCCATAGACAATCCATAACATTAAAATACATGAGACTTCTGGGGGCACTCCACATCCTAACCACAACAGATTTTTTTAATTACAGATCCAATCTCCTTACTAGTTACTTGTCATTGTACATTTTCTGTTTCTTTGTAATTCAGCCTTGATGGGTTTCACATCTCCTGGAATTTGTTAATTTATGTAGGTTATCCAGTTTGTCGGTATACAATTGCTCATAGTACTCTCTTATAATCCTTTTTATTTATTTTAGAATTGGCAAGTGATATCTCCACTTTTTTAATAATTTTAGTTTCCCTCTTTTTTCTTAACCAATCTTACAAGATGATTTTTAAAGCAAATTTGCTTAGCACAAGCTCCACCCACAGGTGAGAGTGAGCAAAATCAATGAACGGAATGCACCATGTCATTCCTCAAAGCACCAATGGCACTACTTCCCACGTATGGACACTCAAGATACAGCCACGGGTTAGTAGAAGACACTCCTGAAGCGAGGATTTCCTTAGAAACTATCTTAGTATATTTTCACTTGCTATAACATAATACCCAAGACTAGGTCATTTATAAAGGAGAGGTTTGTTTGTTTTGTAGTTCTGGAGGCTGAGAAGTCCCTGGTGTAGTGACTACTTTGACTTGAAGGCACTTGAAAAGCAGCAGAAGCAAGATCACTCTGTCTTTTCTTCTGGTTCTGAAGAGCAGGAGATAAAAGTAGGTCTCTAAGGTAGAACCGGGGCAGTGGTTCTCAAAGCGTGTTTTCTGGATGGACCACATTAGTATTACCTGACAATGTGTTAGATATGCCACTACTCCAGCTCCTATCCCAGCTGATTAGATCACGAATCTGGGGTGAGATCCAGATCACTACATTTTAATATGCCCTGGAGAAAATTATGAAGTAGACTAAAGTTTAGAACAGCCAATGAAGGACAACTGAAAGAGAATCAGGAAAGAGAAATTCCCTCAGGGAGAGGAGCATCCTTCCCAAAGGTTGCAAGGTCTCATCCAACTGAGGCAACAATTACATTAGAAGTGAGCTAATTAAATGTTTTATGAAATATAGCAGGCCAATTTAAGTTGATTATATTGTATGGCCCCTGACTTATAAATATTCAAATGACCCTTGACAGGAAAAAGATTACCTATCCCTGCAGAATTACAATGAGATGAGACCTTAGACTATAAGAACAGCGCAAATGGAATAGCCAAGACCCTTAAGCCCAGCTAGCACAGCCCATGCTGGCTCTGTCCCCACACAATACTGACATCACCAGCAGAAAGCAGGCAGTTCTGTAGCTACAAGCAGACCCACCCACACCATGGTCCAGATAGAGATTTTCACAGGGGACAGAGATTCACAGAGGCACAAAAGGCTGCCAAATCAGCTGACACGGGGAAATGTTCTTCACTGTCCCCACCCAGTTGTTACAGCGGTGAGTACATCCCTGCGTTCTACCCTTCCACTGGGTATAGCTCTTATTCTTAATTGCTGTTCTATCCCTGTCTAAGTTACTTTTCACTGGGACAGAATAATTGACAACCACAGTTTCAGGAGGAAAGGTTTATTTTAAGTTCACAATTTCAGAAACTATGAATCCATTCATGAGTAACTGGCAATGGTGAAAGCACATGACAAATGCCTAGCCAGAGAAAAGCTGCTCACAGCATTGCAAGACACGAGGCAGAATGCAAGAGGAGGGTAGAGCTGGCATATACTCTTCCAGGTCATGTCCCCGTAATCTTCTGCTTCCAGGTCAAGGCCCATTAATCTACCACTTTCCATCAGACTCTACCTTTGAATAGCATAAAAAATTAATAGATTAGCCTTCATCCTTACTGGAGACCACTGCTGCCCCTAAGTAGTGCCAGAGACATGCTTGACTGCTTACAAAGCAATCTAGGTCAAAAGTACCTATGTGGCAACAGCTGTGCAGGCAAAATATGTAAAGGCTTGATAAGGAACAACAGTGACCCTCAGTGCTGTGGTTGTGAGGGAATTACGTTGTTGATGCCCCATCTGAAAATGGTGACAAATCTTAGCTACGGGTCACATCCCCTATGCTAGGATAACTACTCCCTTAGTAAATGAAGTTGTTACATTGGTTTTACTAGCCTTCAGAAAGCTTTCACAAATAGCTTACACCATGCTGAAGTTTACTAAGTTCTGTGCTCATGTAGGTTGAGTCAATAAATGTGCAGGTGAAGAAGTACTGGGACTCTGTCCCTCAGCAGAGAGCCTCCTAATCCCCTCCTTGAAATGATGTCTGTGCGTTTTTTTTGTTTTGTTTTGTTTGTTTTGTTTTGTTTTGTTTTGTTTTTTGCTACACCGCCCCTCCTATGAGACCTGTGGCGAAACCCTGCCACCCTGAACACATCACATCACCATAACTGAATCGGCTTCCAAACATGAGGTTTTGGGGTAGCATTCAACCAAACTGTAACACTTCCTATTGGCCATTGCTCAACAGAGATGCCAGGAGTGATGTCTTTTAGCTACAGGACACTAGTCACAGCAGAATTGTCTTAGTTACTTTCTTATTGCTGAGACACAATACCCAACATCCTTAACTCAAAGAAGGAAAGATTTATTTAATCTCACAGTTTCAGAAGGTTTCAATCTATTCATGGGTGGTCAGCAATGGCTGGCACTGGTAGATACACATGGACCAGGTCTAGCCAGAGGAAAGTTGTTCACAGCATGACAGACAGACAAGTGAGCAAGGAAGGGTGGAGCTACCATATGCCCTTCCAGGTCATGCCCAATAATCCACTCCTTCTAGGTCAAGCCCCAGTGTTCCCCCCCCCCTTCCAATTAGGCCTCACCTCTTAACTGTGCATGGTTCCACAATGTCCAAACACATGAACTTTCTGGGGGACATTCCAGCTCCAAACCATAGCCGGGGCACTCCTTCATACACATCCTGGCTCCACTCAATGCATCACATTCTCCCTGTTCTTTCCCTCACATATCGGCTCTGTGCCACTATGAGTCCTCATCTGGCTGCCATCTTGTACTATCAGGGATCAGTGTCCACTGCTCAGAATCTCATTCAGGCCTGGGAAACTCGGTACACACAAACCTTGTTAGACTAATCCTGATCCTCCTAGCCACTTCCCCACCTAATATACTACTCTATCCCAACCCTCGAATTTAGATCTCCAGCCTAAATCTCTCTCTGCACTACAAACCCACAGGGACTCCTGCCTACTCCTCATCTCCCCTCGCATGGTTTATGGACAAATCACTCCTAACTTGTCCAAGGATGAATTCTCCCCCCAGAAAAATTCTGCTTCATATAGCTTGGATGACAGCTCCATCTTTCCAACAGCCTTAACTCTATGTCCTGTTCACATTCACCATCTGTGAATATTCTGTTTATAGTATTTTAAGAATATTAGAATATTCTGTTGGCACGACTTCAAAAGGTCTCTAGAACCTGATCTTCTTATCATCATCATTGCTATTACTTTCTTAACCTCTTAATCAGTCACCTGTTGCTACAGCAGCCAGAGGAAGCCTTCCGAGATGGCATCCACTGCAAAGTGGCACAATCATGAAAAACAGTACCGAGGTTGGTCACGATATTAAAAATAAATAGAACTGGTGTATGACCCAGTAATCCTATTGAATACATATCCTAAGGAAATGAAACTAGTAGGTTGAAAAGACATCTGTACTCTCAAAACTGTGAGCAAAACAAACCTTTTCTAAGTTGATTAACTCAGATATTTGTTACAGTAACCAAAAGCTGACCAACACACCATAGTTACATTAGTGCTTATATTAGTTTATTTTCTGTACAACAAAATGCCTAAAGCTGAATAATTTAAAGAAAAGAGGTTTATTTTGTTCATTGTTCTAGGGCATCGCACTGGCACTGGTTTGGCTCTAGTAAGGGCTTCTTAACACGTGACATCACAATGCCAGGAGTCCATTCAGGAGAGATTGCCCCAGAGACAGGCACAGGGAAGGTCCATTAATAATTTCTGACTAGGCTCTATCTCTTAAAGGTCCAAGAACACCTTTGCATTGCCATATTAGGAGCCAAGATTCAGCACATGAAGCTCTGGAGGACCAACCAGATCCAGACCACAGAAGTGTTCTCTTCAAAACACCTGTCCCAGAGCTGAGAATGTAGCTCGGCAGTACAAAACTTGCCCAGCTTACCCTGGGCCTGTATTCAACCCACAGCATGCAAAAATATGTCTCTATACATCCTCAAATGCTTCATCCTCATAGGCTTCCCACCACCAGCACCTTGAGTCTCAGCTCCTCTACCAATCTTAAGGCAATCCATGAAGACTGCCCCTCCTTGCCCCCTGCACTGGCCAGCCCTGTGTCCCCCCATGTCCAGCCCTATCTTCCTCTGTCCAGGGCTGAGCCTCTCCCAGAATGCTTACTGGTCCCCTTCCTTGTCATCCATATGCCAGCCATCATTCGTTTTCAGGAAGCCTCTCTAATCACCATTTCAACCTGAGCTCAGTTTTACTTTGGTTTCTGCCTGTTTGGGGCTTCTCTATCCATGTTTATATCACCATGTGTGACAGAAGAGACCCTCCAAGTTCATTCCTCAGGCTGCTGACCAACCCATGCTAGCATCTTGCAGAGGTTTGTTTTTGAGACAGAGTAGTGATACGACCAGTTCACAGATTCCTGTGTGACCATGGGTAACTTAATCAGCATTTCTGAGTCTTGGCTTGGACTTCAAGAACACTGGGCACTTGCGGACTACGAGAAGTTTTTTTAAAAAGTATAAAACACAAAACACAGTCTTTGGAATATAAGAAGTAAAATAAAACATGTATAAATCACCAAGCACAGCCTTTGGAATCTAATGGTACTTAGCAGATGGAAATTAATCTTGGAATCCACTATGTGTCTGACCACCATGACCCACTGTACGGAGCATCTTTCCTCTGTCACAAAGCCCTACAAGCCAACCACTTCAGTGGGCTGGGCGCATTGATTTTTTAGGTAAGTCACAAGATATTCCAGGGTCTATGAAACTGCCTCCTTTTACAACATTTACAAAATTCTAACTACGCCAGGGACTTTGGAGGTGGCACAACTGCTGCCTCCACTACTGCCCACCTCACACTCTTCTTCCTGAGCCTGATTTAAGCCTCAGAACCTATCTTGATATACCTCACAGTGCCTGTACACATGAGAGCTGGCACAGAGGACTTTGCTTGAAACACACTTGTTCTAAGAAGCAGTGACTGTGACCGGTGTGGGCCAGACCTTGGAACCACAGTGGAGGTGCAGGAAGGCAGATGGTGCTCGTGGTCCTGCCCATGGGTTCTCGGTGGGGAACAACTCAGGGACTGGAGACTCTAAGTGCAGAGGAGGTGGCCAGGGTGCTGGGAAGTTTCTGAGGACCAATGAATGATGTGTGTGTTGTTTCACATTTGTCCAAGTTCTTATGGTCTCCTGGAACCAACTCCAAAAGTGAGTAATGGAGCTAGTAAGAGTCCAGCTCTTGGTCTTTGGGGGACAGTACTGGAAAAGTCCTCAGTGTCCATGACAGTAACCTCAGAGTCCTACCTTACATTGGCTTTGTCTCCATCTCATCTCAGTCTCACTCTGCCCCATTCCTCACCTCTTATTTCCTATGGAAAACCCTGCACCCAGTCATTACCTCATGTTGTCTTCCAAGGACACGAGCACTGCAGTCCTGACTCAATGGTGGGTGGCCTAAAACTCTCCCCTGGCAAATCTGGCCAAGTATGTTGTGGTTAAGGAAGAAACAGAAAGAAGGAAGGAAAGAAAGAAAGAGAGAAAGAAAGAATGAGAGAAAGAAGATAACAATACACAAACACATAAACGGGCTATTTTCTCATCAGAAGTAAAGATGTTAATGACAGTGCTTTTTGATACCTTTTAAATTTTTGTCAGCAAAGGGGATGGCTCACTCCCCTTGCTCTTTCCATGCCTTTCCCCACAGCCACTATATTGGATGGTTCATCTGATGGAGAGTGGCTCCCAATCAAGCATTCTTGTTGTACCTCACTGTGCAAAACACATGACATAGTATCCCGGGCTGAAAACTGATTAAGGTAGCTATAGAAGAGAAGGCAAGGTCACAGACAGTAAGATAGAGACAGAAAAGGTGACAGATGAAGACAGAAGAAAAGAGAAGTAGAGAAGGTAAGAGATTAAAGAAACCAGAAGGGACCCGGGTGCATGGCTAGGGGTGATTGTGGGAATGTATGTAAATGGCTCACCATCCTTTGGTACAGACTTTGCCCGTGATTGGAGATGACTTCTCCTCGAAGAGATACCTACTTCTTTTTCTATAACGTGTATACTATTGTTACCAGACATGGTCGCTGGACTATGGTACAATTTAGTAGCTTCAAAAGTTGAATCCACTGATTATCTGGGATTATCTAAGGAGTTAAAACAATCTTCATGGGGATGAAAGCATATATCCACTTATAAATGCCTTCTGTAGCCCTCTGAATTGCACAGTGGTCCTCCCACTCATGACAGAGCAAAGGCCAACATGTAGAGGTTGGTGGCCCTCCCTGCACAGGGTGAACTGGTATTCTATCTGGTCAACATGATCCTAATTGGCAACTGTTGTCTCTGTGCCATGATGAATAATATCCAGTGTCCTTTGCGCATTTTGAACACAACCGATATAATGACGATCTTATCCGTATAGGACATCTGAATTTGTTCTTGAGCTTCAAAAAAATCCCCTGGGGAGAGAGAACAGTTAGAATTGTGTGTGTGTGTGTGTGTGTGTGTGTGTGTGTGTGTGTGTGTGTGTTCCTGGGCATTGAGCTGAGAGCCTTCACACTGAGCTACATTCCCAACCTACTGTTTAGTTTTGATTTTGAGACAGCATCTTGCTAGTTCACTAAGTTGCCTAGGGTTAAACTTGTGATCCTCCTGCCTCAGCCTCCTAGAAAGCTGAGATGACAGGTCTATGTCACTTTGCCTGGATGCTTCTGATTTTTATGAAGAAACTGAGGATCAAGAGGTTATGGTCCAGAGTTCTGGTCAAGATGGTGGCTGAGTAACAGCACTGCACAATGTCTCCTCGACCCACTTAAAGAGTCAAGAATTTAGTTAGAAAAAAGTGTTCGGTGCAGCTAGGAAAAACGAGCATCCCCAACAACTGAAAGGAGACCAGGGGAAGGTCAGAAATTCCGAAGGATCATCAAAAGTGAGAGAAAAAATATCCCAGCAGCCCAGGAAGCTGACGCAGACCAGCTGCAAATGGCTGGAGCTGCAGGCAGCTGCGATGGAGGAAAGCTCGCATGGGCCCAGATCATCAGATGGAGCTGGGAGAGGAAGGAGCACCCCAACAACCGACAGGAGGCTGCGGGCGGGTCAGAAATTCTGAAGTCATATTGCAAGAGGAGAGAAAAAGCAGCCAACTCAGCTCAGCCCCGAGCTTCTGGCATCCACAGACCAGAATGAGGAAGGTCCAGAACCAGAACCTCAGTCCGAGGTAAGCACGGATCCGGAGAAGTGGGAATTGTCGGCAGCTGGCGGCCCCAGCCTCCGAAACCAACCCACGGGTGTGTATACTACAAACGCAGCATGCGCTCTCCCTAGAAAAGGCCCCGGGATCCCAAATCAGAGACAAGGCTTGGCAGACATCACAGGCAGTGACGTCAGCAGGAGCCATTTTTAAAAGAAGGAGAAGGAAAAAAGCCCAAGACTGAACCTTTTAGAGTAAAAGAAAGGTCAGAAAAGCACATCAGGGCTTCTGGGGGTCACCCTTAAACAGTGCCTAGGAAGAAACTGGCACAAGCAAGCAACAAAGAGGAAAAAAAATGGGGGGAAAATGGCTGCTGATCCCTGAACAGCTCAGAGGCACCTCTGCTCCGAGGGTGGAGAGCCCTGCTCTGGGGAGGGTAGCCAGGACAGACAGAGAGCTTTGCTGATTAGAGGGAAGAGGGAGGGACACACACACACACACACACACACACACACACACACACACACCTCAAAAAGGTGGTTCATCACCCCATTCCTCCAGCATGTGCCAGAGGCTTCCAGTTCACCGATGCCCTGCATGCCAGAGTCATCTAAGACCAGGAAGTCCATCACCCACCCAACCCGTGGGCCAGAGGCTTCCAGAGGCTTCCAGCGGCTTCCAGGGAATTACATCACCCTGTCAATCCTGAGCCCCAGAGGCTCCCAGAGGCATCTAGTACCAGGAAGTCCATTGCCCTGTCTGTTCCTTGGGCCAGAGGATTCCAGAGTCATTCAGGACTGGGCCTTCACCAAACCCTTCTTTCCTGTGCACCAGAGACAGCCAGAAGTAGCAGAACCATGGGGAGACGTGGTAACAAATCTCATACCAAAAGACCTGGCATGCCAGAAGATGATACCAGGGATACTGAGATTGCAGAATCCAAAGATTGAAAATGGCAAAAATGATGGTAACTTCTGGGCCCAGATATTCATTGAATTAAAGCAGGAAATA
The DNA here is from genome assembly GCA_004027205.1 of Ctenodactylus gundi. Classification (NCBI taxonomy): domain Eukaryota; kingdom Metazoa; phylum Chordata; class Mammalia; order Rodentia; family Ctenodactylidae; genus Ctenodactylus; species Ctenodactylus gundi. The sequence goes on along the minus strand of PVKB01004309.1, from coordinate 112,758 downwards.
AAACAGACAGCTCAAGAGCTACACCAACACACAGCTAAGCTAAAAGCAAGCCTTGGAAAGCAAATAAAGGAGACCAAAGAAGAAATAAACCAGAAGATAATGAAGGCAATACAAGAAATTAGAGAAGAACACAACAGAGATGTAAAAAAATTGAATGCAGAGATTCAGAAAGTGAAAAACACACAGGAAATAATAAGCAACCACATTAAAAATCTTCAGAATAGAATCTCATACCTAGGAAATAAAGTGACTGAGCTGCAACATACAGGCCATGTAAATAAGGAAGAAAGCGAATCATTACAATGGCTGATAGATGATTCAAAGAGAAACAACCTCAGAATTATGGGAGTCCAGGAGAACACTGAGGACAAAACAAAAGGCGTAAAGGACATGTTCAATTAAATTATGGAAAAAAATTTCCCAAATCTAAGAAAAGAAATGAACATGGAACTATTGCAGGCATATAGAACACCAAACAACTTTGATCAGAGAGATCCTCATCAGGACACATCATAATTAAAATACTAGAAACCCAACACAAAGAGAAAATAATAAAAGCGGTAAGAGAAAAACAGAAGGTGACCTACAAAGATAAGCCCATCAGGATAAGGGCAGATTTTTCAATCCAAACTCTAAAAGCCAGGAGGTCAGGAGAAATGTCATACAAGCATTAAAAGAACATAAATGCCAACTAAGACTGCTATATCCAGCAAAATTATCTTTTAAATTAGAGGGAGAAATTAAAACTTTCCATGATATAGAAAGCTTAAAGGAATTTGCAGCCACTAAGCCAGTATTGCAGAGAATACTTAAAGGAAACTTAGAAAGTGAAAGGGAGGCCAGCGACACCAATGACCCCAGAGAAAAGGTGACAAAAGATAGAGGTGAATGAGCTGAGAAAAAAGTAAGGCTATGAACAAAATTAGGAATGAATTGATAGGTAAAAGGAAAAACCAAATAGGGCAAAAATGTCAATTATTAGTGAAATATGAGTAATCCATGTATGAAAGTCAAAAAATCTGAAATAACTAAGCATAGGTATTTATTTATTGTTTTAACTGTAGCACACTTATGTGAGACAGATTTAAGTCCATGTAATGCAGCAAATTGATAAAGTTTTAAGCTTGTTGAATGAAGCAGTTCACTTTTTTGATGTTGAATGTGAATTTATCCTCTTTGAGAGGCAGAAACACAAGCAGAACCAAAACAGCTTGGAGGAAAGGTAACATCTAAAGAGAAAATGCAATTAAAAAATAAACTGGTAATTAAATCATCTGATTGATGTGCTTTTAAAATAGTACCAGTTCTTCTATAAAATCTGTGAAATCTCCCCACAACATTATTATTAGTAATAGTATAGTAGTATGCAAAATAGAATAATTACTAATAATGCAACATGGGGAATTGACAAAATCTCTTAAGAATAGAAATGCAAAAATATACGGATGGACAGACAGATAAAATTATAAACCAAATCTATCAGAATGTTAGTAATCAGTGAAATTTGAGTAAATAAGTTATGAAAGTTAAAAAATTCTGAAATAACTAAACTTGCCTTCATATCTGTTACTTTAAGTATATTTATGTGGTATAGATTTAAGTTCATTTAATGTAGCAATGTGATATAGTTTTAACTATATCACAATATGTTTGACTGTAGCAATTCACTTATTAGGTCACTGATGAAAATTTATCCTAAGAAAACTGATTGATGTAAAGATAACTCTGTGAATGTACAAACACGTACCTTCCACTATTCAGGTAAGGCATTTGAAATTTAACTTTTTTTTTCTTTCCCAAATTTACTAGTCTTTTGAACTACATGCTTGTAGTTATTTTCTAATGTGAACTGGTGGGTAAGGCCAGGTTTCAGAATATCAACAAAGACATAGCAAAATATAGAAAAAATAACTTTTGGTAAATATTCCAATAAAGGGATTGGTTGGATTCAGAGAAGAGGCATCAAGATTTATCTACTGCGACCCATTCTAGGTATAGGAAACTGAGTTAGAGTGGTGACTTAAGTGAAATGATTTAAGTGCAGAAGATTAGTATGTTAAGTACTCTATAGTCTCTCTGACTTGGGAAACCCAGAATACAAACATTCTATAGATCCACATGAAGTGATAGCCAGAGTTGGGGGAAGGGATAGGGAGGGGATGGGAGGGTCCAAATGGGAAGGGATTGTAAAGTTGGTATGATACATATGTGCACGAAATACCCAAATTCATTTTAAGCACTATGTATTACATATGTATATTAATAAAAATAGTGGGGAAAAAAGAGGTTATGGTCCTGCCCAAGGCTTCAGGACTACTAAAAGGAGAAGCCAAGATCTATGAATTAATCTGCCATGCCATGCAACTGCTCCTAGGTTCAGGGACAAATTAAAATCAATAGGCTTCAAACTCAGATCACACACTTCCCCACATCAACACACAAACCCATCCTACAGCCACAATTTTCACACCACTCCTAGGCTTTGCAGAGTGGGAAAGGGAGGCAACCAGCAGCTAAATGAATCAGTTCAGTTTGCCAAAACCCCACATTCCCACTTACAAAGATGCCTCCTGTTTTCTGAGTGGTAGATTTGTAATAATAAACCAGGACACAGGTTTCTTTCTAATGAGGTGAATGTTACCCAAGCCTGCTGCTAAATCACCCCATTCCAGGCCCAGCCCCTCTCCCTCTGTTGGACTAGAGTCAGAACAGAATGGAGCAACTTAAGTAAGGAGAATCAGGCGAGGACCCAACGACCGGAAGCTGCAGCCTCCTGGGAAATGGGGGCCTTCTCCCAATAGCAATGAGTGCAAGGGGGTGGTAGGAGGTCCGAGCTTTGGGAGATAACAAGGGACTGAAATGGAGCAACAGTATACACACTCTAGCAGCAGAAGTGAAACTAACCAGAATCGGTTTGTATCGGCCCTGGGAGGAAAACGAAGGGACTTCTGCACTCGTCATGGAAACTGTTGTCTGTCATGGAAAGGAAGCAGGCTTGGAAGGCCTCCCGTTACAGATTGCCTTGGATGGTGGGCCAGATCTAGGATGTCATGGAGAACCCCATGGCGGCAGCCGTGTAAGCACTGGACACTTAGGTTGAAAGCCTGCAGAGGTTGAGGGGAGGGAGCTAAGTTGAGCCCTGAAAGAAAAGGAATGCCATTTTTCTGCATTTACCGATGATCCTCCTTTTACAATGGGATTTGTGTGCTGATAAATTCATCTTTTTATTTTGTTCTGTTTTATTGGTATATATGATACATAATATTCATATTTATCTTGGGGAATCGGTACATGTATCTACCTCATCTTGATGAATTCATCCTAAATTGAAAGTACTCTGAGTCAAAAACGTGTCACGTACCCCTGAACTTACAGAGATCCGAGCGCTGACTGGGTGCTGTCTCCTGCTGTAGCCCAGCATCTTAGAGAGAATCATACCACATGTCGCTAACTCAGAAAAAGGTCAAAATTCAAAATATAGCTTTTACTGATTGGTATTGCTTTGCACTACTACAAAGCTAGAAAATCACGGAGTCAAACTCTCAGGCATCGGAGAGGGTCTTCATATGGAGAAAGCGGACTGTTACACTCTCTCGCAGAGTTTGGAGCGGAACTCCAGGTTGGCTCATTCCTTTGAGCAAAATGCACTTAGCTGAGGGGATGGCAGCATTGCTTAAAAGCTGAATACTTCGCAATGAAAAAGATCACATCAAGTCCTCCTGGTCTTCTTTGTGACCACTTAGCTCTTCTTGGCTATCCTACCCACACCCTGCCCACTCCCCTAGCTGTCTAGACTTCTCCATCCCTGCTCAATCTCCTAGAAACTCCTCTGGTGGGCTTTGATTGTCAATGCACCCCGATAAACCTAGTGCAGAGGAAGCTTTGGAAGTACACACAGTAAGCATCTCTTAGTCACGGGTCACCTCCCTCGAGGACCTGTCAGGACCAGCCTGCAGCTGCTCCGGGACAGGACCATCACCTTATTTAACCCCACCTCCTGGGAGACCAGAGTTGAGGAGCCCTGCAGTGACAGGAGATGGTGTTGCATGTTTATGCAGGACACACTGCAAATGTCCCAGGGCTGCCCACATGGAACTTCAAAATGTGCACATGAAGACCTTCAGCCTTGGCTTGGTTCTCAATTCCTAAAGGGAATTAGTGTGCTCACATTTTCAAGGAAATTTTCCAGAATCCTTACTTGTAATGTTGTGACCACTTCACCCCAGGACACAAAAGTCCTTATTAACTCAACAACACCTACAAAAAAAAGAAAAAGGAAAAGAAAAAAGAAAATAAAAACTAAAGCACACTTAAATGAAATCTATTTAGAGAATTAAAATTCACAAAAAATAATATGTAAGAAAAACCATATTTTATTTACAAAAATGTAAGTAAATTTAAGTACGATGTTTACAATTTGTTAAATGTAACCTAGTTTATTTTTATAATAATCCTTTCTTGGGTTTTTTTGTTGGATTTGTTTTGCTCTTTATTTTGAAAAGCTTCAAGCAGAGAGAATAGTACAATGAATTTCCACATATTTATCATCTAAATTTCACAATTGTCAACTCTTTTACATTTACTTTTTGGCTAAATTAGGAACTCTATAATGTAAATCTTTAAAATGGCATTTACCTACCTAAACACAATGTCACCACCACACTAAGAAAAACGAAAGAAATTCCCTAATCTAATACCTGAACTACATTTAAATTTCCCTCAGTTATCCCTCCAAATGACTTATAGTTCATTTTTTCAAACAAAGAACCAACCAAGAACCACTCACAGCCTGTAGTAGCTACTGCACCTAGGTCTCTCTTCATCTAGGTATTGTACTGCTCAATCCAGTGGACTCTAACCACATATGGCTATCTAAATTACTTGAAAATAAATAACACTGAAAAGGAAGTTTCTTAGTATCCCTAGCCACACTTCTGGTGCTCAACAGCTGCACCTACCTGTTAGAACAATTCTATCATCACAGAAAAGTCGATTGGGCAGTGCTGATCTAGAACAGTCCCCCTGTTCTAAAGTCTTCAGCCCTGTCGGCCTTTTGAAGAGATCAGGCCAGTTGTTGTATAACACTCCTACCATCAGGGATCATCTAATTCTTTCTTTATGGTGCCATATAATTTGTTCTTCTGTCCCTCTATAAACTCCAGGTTAGAGCTCAAGTCTTTATGAACTCAACTCCTATACCAAGTACACCAAGTATCAAGTGTTGATTGGAAGGAACAGGGTATGACTTGACTTTTCCTACTAAGTGTGTACATATGGTATCAGATGTGATGAGGTACCCTTGACTCCACACTGAACTTGACCAGAGTGATCACGCTCTATTCTTGTCCTTATGGTACTAATAGGTAAACTCTCCTGCTCTCATGGGATCATGGCACAGAAGATTTCACCCAACTCACATTTGACTGCTTCATACAACTTTGCACCTGCTACAAGGCCCTAATTTGGCTCAGCAACATATTTATGAACATCCAACCATCAGTGCAATGCAGTAAGAAACCTGACCAAACTGACAGTCCCTGCAGAGGACCAGCAGGACACATGACATCTCATGGTAACTGTGGCTGCCCTTGCATGCTTACAGGGTTATCTCAGGTGGTTGTAAAGCATCGTATTCAGGGAATGCTGAGGAACAAAGATCAATTTTCAAATAAATTGTAGGTGGATTTTTTTAATGTTGATTTGACTTCTTTATCTTAAAAAATTAGTAAAGTACTCAAGTGGTAGAAATCATATGATAAAACTCATGATAAAAGTTTGAAACAGTACATGGAATTGACTGATCAAATAAAAACTGCCACACCATGGAACACTTTGCAGCTGTAACTAAGAATGAAAAGTACCTCTGTGTACTGACATGGAGAACAATTAAGTGGAGAGAAAGAGCAAGCAAGTAGGGTACCTTTTGAGTAAGAAAGTGGGACATAAATAGATGGCTGGCATGAAAACAAATAGAGGATTGAGGAATTAGCGCAGGCAACCATAGCAAAATACCATGCAGAGTGGCTTAAACAGCCAGATCTTATTTTTCACAATTTTGGAAGCCGGAAGCTCCAGATCAAGGCATCAATCAGTACAGTTTCCAGGTGAGGGCCCTCTTCGTGTCTTAGAGACAGCTACCTCATGTGGCATGAAGAGATAGTAGGCTTTCTGATATCTCTTTTTCTAAGGACCTTAATCTCATCATGAGTGCCCAGCTCTCAAGAATTCATCTAAACCCAATCACCTCCCAAAAGCCCTCATCTTCAAATTCTTTAATATTGCTCCCATATTTTTTAGGGCTCAGACAGATAAATTAGGTGGAGGGGAATATTATGGCTGGGATCTGCAATGTCTCCCAAAAGCCTCATGTAGTGGAGGTTGTGAATTATTGATGGACCTCAGTGCTCTTAGAAGGTGGGACACTCTTGCCTCAGCTTCTCCCCAGGCCCTGCAGGCCTCTTGCAATGTTGTGAACGGCTGTTCCCTGCCAGACCCTTTCCACTGTTGTCAGCAGCCCATGAATGCACTGAGACCTCCTGAAGCTGTGAGCTAAAATAAACCTTTCATCCCTTAATCTGTGGATGTTGGGTGTTGTATCCCAGCAACAGGAAAGTATCTAAAACAGGATACAGTTCTGTTCATAGCAGACAGATTGATGTTCTAATGGTTACCCACTGGAAGAAAAAAGAATCAGGGTGGATGGAACTTGATAGTTTTTCAAGGGTGAGCCATAAATGTTTTTTGTGTAATTTTTTAAAATTTGTAAGTTCCAAGAAAGCTTAACATTTGAAAATAAGCCTCAGTGAATGATCTTACCTGCACATAAAGCGTGCAGCATAACCACATAAAGAAAACAATTACTTGAAGTGGCTTTAAAACGCAGCATGTGACTGAGCCTCCCAAATGGGAGATCTTCTATGGATAATGAAAAGGGAAAGAAATCATAAAGTACATTCAGTAGTCATATTATTAGGATCGATATTTTTATTAAATGAGTATGGTTCCATCATCAGTGGCTGTAATTTTCAACATAGAAGTGACATAGTATAAAAGTAAGTAGCATTAGTACAAATTTTGTCACCTTAAAATTGAATTCGAAATAGTGGTATGAGCTCAAATTATAATTTTTCTTTTTGTTAAAAAAAATAACCTGTTTTCTAGCTCTAGCTACTGAAAAGGTCTTGGAAGCAATGACAACCCAGGAACAAAAGCACACTGAACACCAGGGCTGCACTTGTGAGACAGTGTTTACTGGGAAAATAGGCTGGTTCCAGGTTTAGGGCTAAAAGTGTACCAGACAAAACAAGGCGTTATTATTCCAAAAAGAAAGGAAGCAACATTGAAAATGGGGAGCTCACACTAAAGTGGCACAGGACAGCTCAGAGAGCCTTTGCAGACGCTGCTCAGTAAGGAAAGGGCCAGCGGTGACGCAGAACACAGGAGGAGGAGCAGGGGGCCTGCAGGCAGTCCTGCACCAGCAGGGTGGGTCTGGTGGGCTCAGCCTGGATGGAGAGGCAAATGAATAAATCCTAGCCTGTTTCATGAAGAGGAGGGCACAGAACCGAAGAGGAGGCAAGAACTTGAGGATCTGTGAGCCCACCATCTCACTCACCGGCCCCAACTCCCAGAAAGCGGTGGCAGGAACCGCCGCTTGGCCCACAGCAAAGACAAGCAGCTGCAACTCGTGACCCACTGAGAAGGGCAGGGTCTTCATAGCCTTCCCCTTCTGGGACACAGTACCAACATCCACAACTTAAGGGAGGAAGGGCTTATTTCAGCTCACAGCCCAGTCCACCCACGATGGGCTGGTGACGTGGAAGGGCATGGTGGACAGCCCAGATGGAGAGGAGCTGCTCAGGGACACGTCCAGAAGCCCTCCATGTTGACTCCAGCCTGGACCCGCTTCCTAGGCACAAGAAACCATTTCCCCATGATCCAACCACCTTTCAGACACAAGAGGCTTTGTGAGAACGTTCCAGATCCAAACCACCGCAAGCAGGCCACTAACTAGCTCAGGAGCAGCAGAGTCCCAGCCTCCAAATGTCCGTCCACCAAGCGCCAGCTGCTGGTGTGGGTCAGGGTCCGGGGCTGCGTGCCTGGGCAGCAGCACTGCGATGATGGCAGTGACTAGTGTTGCCAGAGGGGCAGCCCGGGTGCAGGGGTGAGGACACCTGTCCTCACCTCTAGGGTCCCAGGACCTCAAAGGCTTCAGAGTTCTTCCTTCTCGTTGGTGGAGCCCTTGGGAACCGTTCCGGCTGCACAACCCCCTGTTCCAGACCCAGGACGCCCCCCCGCCCCCCCGCACGCACACACACACACACACACACACACACAGGGAGCCAGCAGGACTGTCCCACTAAGGCCAGCCTGGCCCTGGGCCAGGACTCCCGCGCGCCCGGGACCCGCGGGAACCTGCCTCAGTCCGGCAGGTCCGTAGCTCCTCGCACAGCAAGGCGCCGGGGTGGGGCGGGGGGGGGGGGGGGGGCTCCGTCTAGCCCAGGACATCGGGCCAGCCCGTGGGTGTGGAAAGGGGTCCCCCCGCCCCCTACGCGCCCCGAGTCTGGAAGAGAATCTCCGGGCTCTGCCCCGCGCACTCCCGAGCCGGAGGGGACCGAGAAAGGCCCACAGGCCAAGTTCCATCTAACCAGCAGGTGGCAGGCGTTCCCTAGTTTTGCCGCGCAGCCCTCCTCGCCCCGCTGCAGCCGGCCCGGGCCTGCGTGCGCCTTCCCGGGGTTGCCCGGGACGCGGTGTGCGGCCGCGGGGCGCGGAGGCGCAGGGCTGGGGTGTTCCTCGGGGCTGAGGGCTCCTCTGTGCCCGCGGGCCCACCCAGCGGCTGTGGCCGGGGCGAGACCGCTCGCCTTGGCTGATCCGCGAGCTCTTCCGCGTCCTTGCGGATGTGCAACAGGTCCCACCTGTGAGAACTCCGCTTGGCGACACGTCTGCCCACAGTTGCCCTTCTGTCCTGATTTATTAGATTGATCCTTTGGTCTTGCTAGCGATTGCCATATTGCAAACGTTTGTTCCACTTAGGGTGGTTTGTTTTTAAGTGGAATTCCTTGATTCTTTTGATTTTCATATTTACTATTCCAAATCTTCTGAAATTATCTAGTGATGAGCTAGTTTGGGTTGTGTATTTTTATTTCAACCAGTGGTCCATTGATTTGTTAAAAAAATTAAATAAAATTATTTTAAAATGTTTACAGACGTTCACATTAAGCCCCATGTTTAACTACTAAATTAAACCACGGACAACAGAACACTGTGAAGTTGATCCCCAAAAAACATTCAAAAAGCACACTTTCGCCGCTTCCGCTTGCCCGGTCGGCATTGAAAGCATTTACAGACCACGACCATCTTCTACTTTGAAAGCAGCTTATTTTCTCTATTTTTTTCCTCTCCACGTTAAACGTTTTCCTGTCTCGTTTAAGAAATATTTGGCTGCAATAGTGATGAAGCTACTTTGGTTTGTTCTTCCTTTCCCTACTGAGGTCTTTCATACATGTAGAGTTGATCGGGTGTGGTATGAGGTAGGGATTCTCCTTTACTTTATTTTTCTTATGTATTTTTATTTTTCTCACATGTTCTCTCCTGTTGCCATAAATCGAGGTCTGTTTGACACAGTTTGTTAATGTGTGGGTAAGTTAATATGTCTATTCTTGCACAAGTAGCATGGCCCCTTAATTACCAGGGCTTTAAAATAGAATTTGATCTCTGGGAGCTCAAGTCCTCTCACCTTGTTCTGTTAACAGGATGGTTTGGGTTGAGCCTTTGCATTCCATATAAAGTTTCAAACGCATTTGTCAAGTTCCACTAAGAATCCTTTGAATTTTAACTGGGATTGCATTAGCTACATAAATGTATTTAGGGAAAAATAGCATATTAACACTAACAAGCCTTTCAACCCATGAACATGTTTACCTCTGCATTCACTTAGGTCTTTTGAACATCTCTCCATAAAATACTACTATCTTAAAAAAAAAAATGTACATGAGCCCTGTGGAAAAGGGCTCCCACTGCCCTAAGACGAAACCATTCGTGCGCAAGACAGCGAAGTGGTTGAAATGAAACGAAATATAGCAAAAACTTGAACTTATCATAACATCTTTTAAATTCTTTAATCATCCTTGGACTTTGTTAGAACACCAGTTCATTATTCTGAAAACTAATAAAGGAAGAAAAATCAAACATTTATTCTATCTTTCCCTTCTGAAATATATTTCAGAGGAAAGGAAGAAAGATGAGAGGAAATATTAATGAAGAACTTCATAGTGAAGTAAGCGAGTTGATCTCTACCTGAACTACTGATGAATCTGTTTGCTAATAAAAATATCATAGATAAGATGAGTTTCCCTCAGGGGACCCGGAAGGAGGCCACAGCTCCACCTGTCACATATTCTTGCCTTAAAAAGTGAACTTTGAGTCTAATCAAGGCTCTGGGTCCAACTACTCATTTACAGGAAAATGCAAGGGGCAGAGCACATTTGGGGTTCTAGTGTCTATGCACACTCTGATCTCCGGTGAACTAGCTCCTCTAGTGAATCAAAGGAGTTTGCTATAAATAATAATAACAAAGCAAAAAGAACACAGAAAAACGGTGCACCCAAATGCACACATGGGTCTTATTTGGATCCTGATTGAGGCCAATCAACTCTACAAGATATTTTGGGGAACTGGATCATGAGCTATGTGCCAGTAGACACTAAGAAATAAGTGGTTTAATTTTTGAGAGATGTGATAATGTATGGTGTCTGTGTTTTTAATGTTCTTTTTATTAGAGATGCACACTTATGTACAGATTTAATGACATGCTCTCAGGGATATTCTTAAAAGAACTCTATTATTGTTAATGATATTAAGGAAAAGATAAATAAGATAACATTTCGATAATTATTGGACATGGGAGATGAATACATGAGCTTCTTCATTACACTATCTGTCCTAAATGCACTCTTAAAATGCCCCATACTTGGGTTGAGAGCATAGCTTAGCGGTTGGAGCACTTGCCAACCATACGCAAGACTGTAGGTTTGATCCCCAGCACCACACAAAAATTAGCACTATGTGGTGGTGCATGCATAAAATCCCAGCACCCGAGGGACTGAGGCAAAGAATCGCTGTGAGTTTGAGGCCAGCCTGGGCTACCTAGTGAGTTCAGGACCAGCCTGGACTACAAAATGAGATCGTCCTCTCAAAGTCAATCCCAGGGCTGGAGGAATAACTCAGCAGTTCAATGCTTGCCTAGCAAGCTCAGAGCCTTGGTTTTCACTCCCAGCTTACTGTGTGTTCCAGGCCAGCCGAGGTTACACAGGAAGTTCAGGACCAGCCTGGACTGTAGAATGAACCCTGTCTCAAAATTTTTCATACTTATTTTCTTCATATGAAAAATCTTTAATTCAAAATGCAAACTAAAAACTAGGACAAATATTTGGAATTTATCTGACAGTTGAAAGTTAAAACTCTAAATAGTTCTTACAATGCAATGAGTTACAAGTAAATACTCTAAAAATAGAGAGTTAAAAACAAGGAAAGGAAGGCAAGGAAATTTACCAAGTAACAAATGAATCATAAATTTACAAAAATTAGATTAAAATATTAATTATTAAAGAATATCATTGTATATCGTTGCAATGTAATAAGAAATAGCTACTGGCTGGGTTGCAAATGATACAACTTTTCTTTTTTTTCCCATTTTATTGATATGTGTAAGCGCAAAATTTAAGGTTTACAATGAAGTTGAGCATTTTGTGCACATGCATAATTTGTCAAGGTGATAAGGACTTTCCCATTCTCCTTTTGTCCCTTCCCCTACCCACCCCTCCCTCCCTCACTACCCAACACCCCTGGTTCACTTTGTTTTTCATTTTAAGGTTCATGAGATAGTTGTGATCTGGGTTTCTCTTATCAGAGAGACCATTCAATGTTTCACCTTCTGCTTCTGACTCACTTCACAAAGCATGATGTTCTCAAGTTTCTTCCATTTGCCTGCAAAAGCCTCCACATTGTTGGACTTTATTGCTGCATAGTATTCCATTGTGTATAAATACAAGTTTGTGGATACATTGGTATGTTGATGGATATTTTGGTGACTTTCATATTTTAGCTATTGTTAGTTGTGCTGCTATGAACATGGGTATACATATATCTCTGTTATGTGTTGTTTTGACCTCTTTTGGATATATTCCCAGGAGGGGTGTCGCTGGATCGAAGGGAACATTTATTTCTAGTCTTTTGAGAGCTCTCCATACTGCTTTCCAAAGGGGTTGTACAAATTTACATTGCCACCAGCAGTGCAGGAGAGTTTCTTTTTCCCCACAGCCTCGCCAGCACTGACAGCTATTTGACTTGTTAATATAGGCCATTCTCTCTGGAGTGAGATGGTATCTTAGCGTTGCATTTGCATTTGCATTTGCATTTCTCTTATGGCTAGGGATGTTGAACATCTTTTCATGTATCTATTGGCTTTTTGAAATTATTTGTGAGTGAACTGCCTCTTCATTTCATTTGCCCACTTTTCAATAGGATCCTCTATTTTGATTGGCTTACTTTTCTTCAGCTCCCTGTATACTCTAGTTATGAGTTTCCTATCTGAGTTGTTGGTGGTGAATATTTCTTCCCAGTCTGTTCGTTCTCTTTTTAAATTGTTGATAGTTTCTTTTGCTGTGCAGAAACTTTTTAGTTTGACATGATCCCATTTGTTAATAATGGGGATAATTTCTTTTGCTTTTGGTGTCTTGTCAAGAAAGTCTTTGCCTACCCCTATGTCTTTTAGATATTTGCCTAATATGTCTTCTAGGAGGTTCAGTGTTTCACTTTTAATGTCTAGGTCTTTGATTTGTTTTTGGTGCATGGTGATAGGTGTGTGACTAGATTCATTCTTCTGCATGTGGATGTCCAGTTTTCCCAGCACCATTTGTTGAACAGGCTGTCCTTTGTCCATTGTATGCATTCGGCCCCTTTGTCGAAGATTAAGTAATTGAGGGTATTTGGGTTTGTCTCTGCAACTTCAGTTTTGTTCCATTGGTCTATCTGTCTGTTTTTGTGCCTGTACCAAATTGTTTTCTCTACACTAACAATGAACTTATTGAGCAAGAACTCAGAAAAACAATTCCATTTTCAATAGCTCAGCAAAAAATTAAATACCTGGGAGTATACCTAACCGAGGAAATGAACGACCCATATAAAGAAAACTACATTACATTGAAGAAAGTAGTTATAGGAGACACTAGAAAATGGAAAGGCATCCCCTGCTCTTGGGTAGGCAAAATAAATATAGTCAAAATGACTATATTGCCAAAACTGACATACAGATTCAATGCAATTCCTATCAAAATACCTACAAGTATCTTTGAAGACTCAAAGAACTTGAAACAACAATTCTTAAATTCATATGGAACCAAAAGAGACCAAGAATAGCCAAAGCAATCCTGAGTAACAACAAGACCAAGGCAGGAGGCATTACAATACCAGACATCAGGCTGTACTATAAAGCAATAGTTGTGAAAACAATTTGATACAACATTTCTGATGGATAATTTGGCCACATATATACAAAACTTTTTTAAATGCATGCTGGGATCCTTGAGAAATGGCAGGTCCTGGTATTAGAGGAGGAAATATATAATATTATCTTGGAGTATCACAGAGTGCCAGAAAGTGAGAAATGTTCAAAACCATCAGCCCACATAATGGGGGCATGTAAGGGAAGCAGGAGCCAATGAAAGAGTCCCCAGTGACAAGACCTCCTAGCCACTTGGGCAGCAAAACAAAACAGTGCTGGATTGTATAACCTGGGTATAGGATCTGGAGTCTTTGACATAATAAATAAACAAAATGGGAAAAATGGGCTCACTTCCCATGCAGACACGTTCCATGGTGTATAATTCTTCTCTTTCAGAAATATGGAACGTAATTTCCCACCCCTTATGTGTGAACCATGCAAAGTCACCTCTCTGCAGAGAGCACAGGACACAGAGCACCTTTAAATATTAGCAAGCCAGGTGACCAAAGGTCAACACCAACTATGGCGAGTCACATCGATATGAGTCACTAAGAACGTCGCTTTGCCTGTGTGGTCACCAATTCCAAACCACAAAACCCCAGTCTAACTGTGAGAAAAAAACATCAAACAAAACCCAGTTGATAAATGCTCTTTAGAAGACCTGACCCCTCAACACTGTCATGGTCATCAGAAGGAAGGAAAGTCTGAGAGACATGACGAAGAAATGTAATATGAGATGTAAGGTGGAAAAGGACTTTAAGGGAAAAAAACAAAGGAAACCTGAATGAAGTGTGGAGTGTAGTTGACAGAGATGCTTGTTAATCTCGATTGTCAACTTCATTGCGTTAAGAGACCTGATGGGGCCTCCTTGGAGGAAGGAGGTCGCTGGGCACAACTTTGATTGTCGCAGCCCCTTCCTCTGTACTCCTCTCCCTCTCTCTCCTTCCAGGCTGCCATGAGGGGAGCAGCTGTCCTCTGCCATGATGTTTCTACCTAACCTCAGGCCTAAAAGCAGTGGGGCCAGCTAACATGGAGGGAAATCTCTGAAACTGGGAGCCAAAACAATCCTTTTCTCCTTCAGGTTGTTTTTCTCAAATATGTCGTCACAGTGACAGAAAGCTAGTACACATGTTAATATAAAGACATGAGCAATGGGGGAAACTGAGCACAGGATGTGCCGGAGTTCCTTGTACTGTCTTCATAATTTTTCTGTCAATCTAAGATTTTCCTAATGAAAAATTTTATTTGATCCAGAAATTTCATATCAGGAAATTTATTCCAAGGGAATAAGTAAGAATGTAAACAAAAAATGAATTACAAATGTGAAATTTGTGATAGTTAACATGAGAAACAGTAAGAGCCAAACAACAGAGGAGAGCTGTGAACAGGGCTGGATCCATCCACACAGCTCATGGGAGGTTCCGGAAGGTGTTTCAGATGGGCACAGAATCAGGATCGCACACTTGCTTTGAACTGCACATAGCATTGTTGATCATACTTCAAAATATAGTAGTAAATGAGAGAGAAAAGACCTCAGAGGACATGCAAATTCCTAGGTGGCACTGTTTTTATTTGAGGAATTTTCTGTAAGGAGTAACCTGAAATTTATAGGGGGTGGAGGGGTGGGGGTGAGGGGGGCGGACAACAAAACTGGTCTGGCCATGTAGGTCGGCTGGGTTCACAATTCACTTGCACTCTCTTTGACCGGTGCTGGAGCTTGATTGTCGCTGCCTATGTCATTTGGATTGTTAAAAACTTTTAAAGTCATTTCTACAATTGATGGGAAGTTTTTTTATTAAAGATTTTTAAAAATCATTGTAACTTTCATTATAGCATTTGCCTGTTCATTAGTAGGAATCATTACAGCAAAGTTCCTTAACACCCTTAAGATAAAAACTTTATTTATAACCATTCCATGCAATTTTCCAGAAAAACCAGAAGAGACTCAACTTTGCATCTCTTTAGGAAGCTGAGCGTGTTTGTGGTTGTCTACCTCCATTTTCACTCTGTCCCTGACTCTACCCTTTTCCTCAGGTGGAAAGAAGCACCTCAAGGAGCTGAGGACTGAGCCAACTCTACACAACACCCCAGAGCTATGGCACCTCGTCTCTGATGAAAATTGTTAAGCAGCTGGTCACTCACCACCAGTCACTAGACTTAATGACAGTAGTTGTTATTTTCCTGTCCTCTACTCTGTGACTTACACACTTCCTGTATCCTTCTGTCAGGAAAACGACTTGAAATACTAAAAGAGAGAAGATCAGTGGAATCTGGTTGCTGTCTAGAACAGGGTCTCCCAACCCCGGGCAGAGACCAGTATTGATCCATGGCCTTGGAAAGACCAGCTTCCTGAACAGGTGAGCAGCAAGCGAAGCCCAGTCCCAGGTCAGCACACTCCTATTGGGTTCTAACACCATTACGGATCTGACAGGAAGCAAAGCTATGCGCCCTGCTCCCTCCTGCTGCTGATCACCATATCAAAGCTATCCTCCAACAACCCGCTTTGTGACAAGTAGCCCCCACCAGTCCTTGGGAGAATGGTTTTCAACTCGACCCATTCCTGGTGTCAAAATGTTGGGGACTAAGTCACTTATTTGTTCCTGGGACAACATACACATCTACACCTTAAGGGAGGAAAGATTTATTTTAGCTCACAGCTTCAGGTCTCATAAAGTCAGTTCCTGGGCAGCCAGCAATGGTGGAAGCACAGGGCAGAGACTGGAGAGCTGCTGAGGGCAAGGCAGACAGAAGCCAAGTGAGTTAGGAGCTAGCCTAGCTGGAGCCAGAGCTTTCTCAGAAACAAACTCTAACAAGGTTTTTTTTCCTTCCTTTTTTTAATTCAAGCTTCCAATTGGGGCCCCCACACCAGCAGGGGCGACTCACTTCCTCTTCCTGTATATCCCCCAATCTCTACAAATTTGGAATAATCTCTCCAGATCAAACCCCACAAATATCCACCTCTTCCATCCAGACCCCACCTCCCAACAGCACACAGTTTCACAGGTACTCTACTACATCCAAATACATGAGGCTTTTGAAGGATATTCCATATCCCAACCCTAACAATAACAATGACTAACAATGATAAGCTATTCTTCTTGGTAGCAATGAATGCAAGTTGCATTTTATGATCTGGCCATTTGTTAATCTCTACAGATGGATGAGAGGATCATAGCCCCTCCTCAGTGAAGAACAATGGAAGACCCAGCTTGCTGGTCCTTGTTTGTTTTTTCCATTTTGTATTCACGTGGATTAAGAATTTAATGTTCCCCCAAGGAAGGAAACAGTTCTTGAGATCTGGAACTGGAAAAAGGCTACACTTTGTGTTTGCTTCTGGCCTGAGCCACGGCCGCAGGGCTGAAGGCAAAGGCTCTCTCTGCATTGGGACCAAGTGTTACGGGACTATTACAAGGAAGGCCGTAAGCATTTCGTGTGCACGAGGGAAATGTATTAATGAGTTACATTATTGTGTCTCTTAAATCAAGGTGCTCTGTTCTGATTTGTTTATGAGGAAAAATGTACATATGTAAATCAAGTATTCGTAACCTCTAATGCTTCTAGCTAGGCTGTAAAACAAAATCTCATGGAATCAGCTACAAAGAAATACTTGCTAAACTCAAGTTCATGGAATTAAGATAAATCTCTAGCAAATAAGATTAGCTTAGCAATTTTGGTTTTAAAAATACAGATAGCTTGGGATATACAGCTCAGTGGTAGACCATGCTTAAGACAACTGTAAAAGTTGGTATTACTTTCACAAGTCCCCAGCATCCAGCCTGAGGGTCATATACAGCCCATGAAATCGTTTGATCTGACCTGGCCAAGGCAACTGTCACACTAAAGATGAGTTAAATTACATAACAAATGGTTTGAAAAATAGAGCTAGCCAATTTTTAAGTTGATAATTTTTTTTGAGACAAGGTTTCACTCTGCAGCCCAGGCTGATCCTGAACTCACTATGGAGCCCTGGCTGGCCTTGGACTCACGGCCATCCTACCGTCTCAGCCTCCCAAGTGCTGGGATTACAGGCGTGTGCCACCACACACTGCTTATGTGGTGCTGGGGAATCAGTGGGTACTTAGCACGTGATGTAGTGCTTGCTAAACAAGTGCTTTAACCGCTGAGCCATTCCTCCAGCCCCTAAGTTGATAATTTTGTATGTCCCATGTATGACACTGTATATATATATATATATATATATATATATATATATATATATATATATAATTTCCAAATGGTTCTTGGCAGAAAAAGGATTGCCTACTCCTGCTTTAAATGGAATCATTATTCAGGCAAACTTATATCAGCCTCTTTTGTAGTGTACTAGATTAAATAAATTTCTCAGGTCTTTAGCTAACTTAAAATTTTGAGCTTAATGAAGAGAATCATTGGAGACTTGGATAAATTTCTAACTCTGAAACACAGATTCCCAGCATTGGCAGGTGTACTTACTTTTGCTACCTTACAGGGAGAAAGGTGTGTGAGTGTGGAGAAGAGTGTGCTTCGTTCATGCCCTCTGCTGGACAGCAGGAAGGCTCATTTAGGGTAATTCCTAATTCTTTCCTCACCTTCCTAGTGCTTTCTGGGAAAGAGAAGTGGGGTTTTTCTTTTTTAGATAGTTATTACTAATTTAAGTGATACTGTACACAAAACAATAGAAGCAAATAAACACAAGTGTGACCATTTAAAGGATTCTGTCAACTGGAAAGGACTAGAGAGTGCCCACCTTGTCCACAGAGAGCTTTGGGTGTGAATGATTGATTTATGGACCAGCAAATGAGGGGAGAAGTCCCACCCTGCATGTGGGTGACTCAACCAGTAGACAGGAAACTAGAACTAATAAAAAGGAAAGCAGAAGGAAAATTATTACAGCTTCTTATTCTGGGAGAACTCGGGCTTTTGCCATGGTCTCTAGGCATTGATTCCCAGCACATATTCACTGCTGTTTTCCTATTGCTGATGACCAGTGCAAATTCACTCCAGTCTAGGACCTCGCCATCACTTTTGAACATTGATCTGCAGCACGCTTGCTGAACTGTCCTTGTCCAGGCTTCCATCTTCACATCCGAGCAGCTACTGGACCCCTCAGCTCTCCCACGTGAAGGCGGCCATTTTGAACTCTCTTAAGACTGTAAGCTATCCCAAAGTTCTCTCTCTCTCTCTCTCTCTCTCTCTCTCTCTCTCTCTCTCTCTCTGTGTGTGTGTGTGTGTGTGTGTGTGTGTGTGTGTGGTGTGTGTGTGAGTGCACGCATGTACATTTTTCTATTAATTCTGTTTCTTCAAGAATCCTGTATTATATGGCAAGTGTAGTGATGCAAAATATGAAACAGTATAGTGAGTGATGAAAAAGGGAAATGGAAATTTTATTTTCCTGGGTTGATGACATCTGGGTCTGAGAAAAAAATCTTAAGATAATGTCAAAATCTGACAAATATCACTCACTTTTGATGGGCTTACTGCCTGTTCAGCTGCTCGTTTCCTGATTTCTGTCTGTGTCAACAGTGCAAAAGATTATTCTTCAGCAGCCATGAAGTTTGTTCACACATCAGATCATCTGGATCTTACCAGGGAAATTTCTATGCTCTATAGTATCCAGTGTTCCCCAACATTCTTGACACCGGGGACAGATTTAGTTGAAGACCATTCTTCTAAGGACTCGGGTATGGGGATACTCAGGCAGCAAGTTGTTGATGGAGAGCTTTGAAACCAGCAGTAGCAGCAGGAAGGGAATGGTGAGCACAGTTCTGCCTCCTGTCAATTAGCAGCAGCATTAGGACTTGATAGGAGAGTGCTGACAGGAGGCGGGGCTTTGCTCCCTCTCATCTGTCCCCGCCACAGGTCTTTCCAAGGCCATAAACCAGTACCAGTCTATGGCTCTGAGGGTTAGGAAACCCAGTTCTATACTGAATTTTTTTTATATATTCTTGGCTATCAAAAATAAAACACACATCACCATCACTCATGAAAATAATGAAGTTCTTAAAAATCACAATACCTTCTATGTTTGCTTTAGAATATTTTTGTTATTTTTAGAAGGATGGGCAAAAATTGTTGGTCAGGCCCCCACAATGTTCTCAGGTCAGCTTCTTCATCTTGGAAAACTCTTACTTTTCTTTTCTGAGATCAGACTGAATATTGAAAGAGAAAAACAAAACTTTTGATCTTTAAAACACTCATAGAAACTTCCTAGAAGGCCTCGGCCAGTTCACAAAGATTTGTTCCTTCTCCATTCAAAACAAGAGAAAGAGAGATGCCAGGAGTAATTATACTTGTTGTTCCTCTATCAGGGCTGCGTGGGAGGAGGTGTCACATCCAAAGAGATACTCAGCCTCCCCGAGGTTGAGTTTGTATCAATAAAATGTCACTCCTATAAATATTTCAGACATCGCCCGCTTCCAGGGAAGACCCTGAAGGATTGCCAGTGCCCTCATTCTCTGGAAGCTGTTTTTCCCGTAAGGAAACATTGATCAAACTCTTTATGAAATAGTTATTTCCCAATGGAGAATTTAACTCTCCTGCATTTTTGTATTATTGCTTGCTGTCATAAATTAGCCGCAGTTCTTATCATCTGCAGATGGCTTTTTGTTTGCTCTGCCATACATCTGCAAACTCTGCCGTAAGTAAGGCTGGATGTGGTGTCTCCAGTGCAAAGGCCAGCCTGGGGCTTCATGCCAAGTGCATCCACCAGCCGCCCCATGGGAACAGACTGCTGAATTGACCACTTAGGCCACTTTCTAATCACACCAAAAGCTGGTGTCAGGAGTCCCGGACTCTGTTCAGGGCAGAAGCTCCTGGGAAGTAGACTATGGGCCAGCATCCAGAAAGTGGGAATTGATCATAGGGTTTGGTTGAAGCCATTATATTACAGTTATATTTTGAAGAATTATTGGTGTCTGCTATGGATTGGATGTGGAGTGTCTCCCAAAAGCCTCATGTACTTGTAGACACTGTGTACTGTTGGGAGGTGGGACCTGGCTGGAAGCAGCAGATGCGTGGGGCTTGGCCGGGAGGGGCGTGTGCTGGTTACCCCCTCCTCCCAGGCTTGATTCTGTTCTGTCATGCTGTGAGGATCTCCGTCTCTGGAGCACTGGCTCCAGCTCTGGCTCTAGCTGCTACCTCACTGTGTGATTCCACCATTTCCCTGCTGCCCACCCACAGATGGACTATGACTTGCTAAAACAAATCTTTCCTCCCTCCCTAAAGTTGTGGATGTTGGGTATTGAGTCACAGTGATAAAAAAGTAACTAATACAATGTCCCTTTAGTGTTCTTTCATTTATAGATCTGAGAGGATCTTTTTTCCTTCCTTCCTAACTTACAACTTAAAAAACTCTGGACTATGGCGGGCATAGGTGTGGCCCACTGGACCCTCCAAGAAGCCACTCAAGGTGTGCCACTGGTGCCACCGGACTCTCCCTGAACCCTTTCAAGGGCCCAGCAGCTTATGTGCCTCCAGGAGCCCACCTGGAATCCATCCAAGGCCTGGGTCTATTCAGCACGGTGCCTGATCCACCCAGAGGCCGCTCCAAGTCAGAGTCTATTGGGTGCTGTGCAGGATCTCAGCCTGAAATCCTACTGGGCCCATCCATCCATTTAAGGCTGCCAGGTCCAGCTGGAAATAACACGAGGACAAAGAGGAAATACCCAGGATCAGTAGCTGAGTAGAAC
Source organism: Ctenodactylus gundi (assembly GCA_004027205.1). NCBI lineage: Eukaryota > Metazoa > Chordata > Mammalia > Rodentia > Ctenodactylidae > Ctenodactylus > Ctenodactylus gundi. The sequence continues at coordinate 91,593 of PVKB01004309.1, read as the reverse complement.
TCGCCAGACTGTGAGATCCAGCATCTCAGGAGGTTTACATCCAAATAATGCAGGAGAGTAACTAATTTAGTTTTGTTTTGGTTTGGTTTGGTTTGTTTGTTATTCTGTGGTTTGATTTGGGTTCCGTTGGGTTCTGGTGAGGCTGATGCTGCTGTAGTTGTTGCTGTTTTGTTCTTGCATTTCTTACTTTATCTTTTTTTTTTTGGTTTAGGTTCCTACTTTTCCTAAAATTGACAATTTCTTCAATTATTTCTTCTCTACTTGTTATACTCTTTCTTTGTTATGTTTTTCTTCCTTTTATTTGCATGTTCCCTTTCCTCCACCTTTCCCCCCACCTCCTTTTGTCTCCTTATTTAATAGTTTCTGAATCTCTGCTCCTCTTGATTAACTAAGCATAGTACCACAAATATTTCCGTAGACACGCTCTCCCCTTCACTCAGAGTTTTCCCTGACTCATCTGAATCTAGCTCTGAGAGCTCTTCCCTATCTGTTGCTCTCTGACAGGGAAAGGAGCACTGACGGATCATTCACTATCATAGGAATATTCTTCTGCTTCCCATTGTATATCAAAGCTCTCTTGTTGCCTGGGTTATGTAATGGTTATCGACAGTACACTTTAACAAGTCAATAATAGGTTAAGTTAGATATATAGCAAGGGTACATTGAACCTATTAATCTTGTGGGTAGAATGGTTATACTGCTAATTTAGCTACTAGGATCTGCCAGTGAATTGTTAATATTGGATAGTATTATAACCTTTATTCAAAAGTTGAATATTAAGATTGCTAAAGATCTCCATACCTAAGATACGCTAACAAATAGACCTGACTATAGACCATATATAGTTCTGTACTCTGTCTCTTCTCCACCAAAGAGTACAGAAGATTAAGGTCTCAGCAAAAGTCTGGACATTGAGAATACCTTAAAATTAATAGCAAAACAAATTGAAAATAGTCTTAAATTCTAAAACTGGAATGAAATCCAAATAACACTTAAAGCAAACCCAACAAACATATCTCTGGAATAGAGAGAGCCCATCGACAATATCTGAGCTTCAACTCGCTTCACAGAACCATGGGGAAATGAGGTGCTAAGTCACGGACAAAAAGGTCTAACACTGTAGAAACTGGTACCAAAGATCTTGAAATATCTGATCCAGCAAACAGTAAATCCAATAAAGATGATAATTTCTGGGCCCAGAAGCTCACACAGGACATAATAGAGATGTACAGGGAGTTCAAAGCAGACATAGAAGGAATACAAAAACACATGGACACGAAGCCCAAGGAATTTAAAGAAGAAATAATGAAGGCAGTTCATGAAGTCAAGGAACAATTCAGCCAACATACAAAAATAATGAAAACTGAACTCCAACAAATAAAAAACTTACAGGAAAAAAATAAATAACTAGTTTGAACATTTTGAGAACAGACTATCAGACCTGAAAGATAAAGTGGATAATCTGGAAGATACAGACAGGGAAGAACACACACACACACACACACACACACACACACACACACACACCCCAAAGAGAATGGTTACAAGAGCTGATGGACGACTCAAAGAAAATAACCTCAGACCTCAGAATTGTGGGAAAGCAGGAGCAAAATGAGGACAGAGCAAAAGGCTTAAATAAAGTGCTCAAAGTGCTCAATGAAATTATGGAAGAAATGTTCCCAGATTGAAGGAAAGACATGAACATTGAACTACTTCAGTCCTATAGAACGCCACACAACTTCAACCAGAAAAGAATATCCCCGTGACACATCATAATTAAAATACTAGAGACCCAATACAAGGAGAGAATTTTAAAAGCTGTAACAGAAAAGCATGGGTGACTTATAAAGACAAGCTCATCAGGATAACTACCAATTTCTTCACCCAACCATAAAAGCCAGGAGATCATGGAGCAACATCATCCAAGTGCAAAGAGAGCATAAATACCAACCCAGACTGCTATATCCAGTGAAATTATCCTTGAAATTAGAGGGAGAAATTAAACTTTTCATGATAAAGAAAGCTGAAAGAAATGTGCAACCATTAAACCAATATTGCAGAAAATATTAACCAGAACCTTAGACAGAGAAAGGAAGACTAACAACACCAAAGACCCTAAAGGAAAGGAGACAACAGAAAGAGGAGAACGAGCTGGCAAGAGAGTAAGGCAAACAAATAAAATCACAGAATTGTAATGATGGCAGGACGTACCAAATACACCTTGATATTAACACTGAATGTGAATGGCCTTAACTCACCTACCAAAGACACAGACTGGCTGACTGGATCAAAAAACAAAAACCCACAATTTGCTGCCTAGAAGAGACACACTTTACCCATAAGGAAAATCATAGACTGAAAATAAAAGAATGGATTCCAATATTTCATGCAACAAGACCCAGGAAACAAGCAGGATTGGCTGTATTACTCTCAGACTCATCACACTTTAAAACAAAACAGATTAGGAGAGACAAAGATAGTCACTATATACTGGCTAAGTGAACAATAGAACAGGAAGAATTTACAATCATCAATATATATGCTCCCAGCTTTGGAACACCCAATTATGGAAACCAAAAATTATTAGCTCTGAAAGGACATATAGGCCCTAATACAATTATAGTAGGGGACTTTAATATTCCACTATCACAGACAGATCAACTAGACAGAAAAATTCACAAAGAAATACAACAGTTAAATGGTATTATAGATAACTTGGACTTAACAGATGTTTACAGAGTATTCCACACTTTCTCCTCAACAGCACATGGAACATTTTCAAAAACAGACCATATTATAGGCCATAAGACATGATTAAATAAATACAAAGGAATTGAAATAATTTCTTGTATACTTTCAGATCACAGTGGAATAAAATTGGAAATTAATATTAAAAGAAACAGTAGAAAATACACAAATACATGGAGACTAAAGAATTTATTACTGACTAAACAATTGGTCACAGAAGAAATCAAAAACTTCATAGAGTTAAATGATGGAGGAAGTACATTATATCAGAATCTAAGGGACACAATGAAAGCAGTACTTAAAGGGAAATTCATAGCCATAAATACACACATCAAAAGAACAGAGCAATCACAAATAAACACGTTAATGATGCACCTCAAGGCCCTAGAGAAACAAGAACAATCTAAGCCAAAAAGTAGTAAAAGAAAAGAAATTATAAAGATCTGATCTGAAATTAATGAAATTAAAACTAAAAGAAAATAAAAAATAGTTAATGAATCAAAGAGCTGGTTCTTTGAAAGAATAAATAAGATTGACAAACCTCCAGCTAAACTCACCAGAAAAAGGAAAAAACAACACACATTAAGGCAGTTAAACAGACCAATTAGAAATGAAGTAGAAATGTAATTAGAAATGAAAAGGGTGAAATTATAATAGACTGCAGAAATTCAGAATATTATAAGAAATTATTTTAAACACCTATATTCCAACAAGTTAGAAAATTGGGAAGAAATGTATGACTTCTTAGACACATACAAAAATACCAAAATTGAATTAAGTAGACATAAAAACCTTGAATGCCCCATTACACACGGAGAAATTGAAGCAATAATGAAGTCTCTACCTACAAAAAAAGTCAGGGACCAGATGGATTCACGGCAGAATTTTTTCAGTACCTCAGAGAAGAACTAACGCCAATACTTCTCAAACTGTTCCATGAAGTTGAAAGAGAAGGAACACTACCAAATTCATTTCTGGAGGCTAGCATCACCCTAGTCCCAAAACTATAGACCAATCTCCTTAATGAATATAGATGCAAAAATTCTTGATAAGATTCTGTCAAATAGAATCCATCAAGTAATCAGAAAGATCATACATCACGATCAAGTGAGCTTTATTCCTGGGATACAAGGCTTGTTCAACACATGTATGTCAATCAGTGTAATATATCACATCAACAAAAGCAAAAACAAAACCACATGATTATCTCAACTGATGCAGCAAAATCCTTTGATAAAATCCAATACCTTTTCATGATAAAAACTCTGACAAAAATAGGTATAGAAGGATCTTACCTCAACCTGATAGAAGCCATATATGCCAAACCTACTGAAAATATCTTAGTAAATGGAGAAAAATTGAAAGCATTTCCTCTTAAATTAGGAATGTGACAAAGATATCCACTTTCACCACTCTGATTCAACATAGTCCTTGAAATGCTTGCCATAACAATCAGGCAAGAAAATGAAATAAAGGGAATATGTACCAGAAAGGAGGAAGTCAAGCTATCTTTATTCGCAGATGATATGATTATCTACATAGAAGACCCCAAAAATTCCACTTTGAAGTTCTTGGAAATACTAAAAAAATTTAGTTATGTCACAGGCTACAAAATCAATACTAAAAAATCAATAGCCTTTCTCTATGTCAACAACAAACTCACTGAAAAAGAGCTTAAAAGAACAATTCCATTCTCATTAGCCCAGCAAAAAATCAAATACCTAGGAGTAAATCTAACCAAGGAAGTGAAGGACTTATGTAAAGAAAACTATATTACACTGAAGGAAGAAATTGCAGAACACATCAAAAAATGGAAAGCCGTCCCCTCTTCTTGGATAGGCAGATTTAATATAGCTACAATGACTATACTTCCAAAACTGATATACAGATTCAATGCAATTCCTATCAAAATGCTGACAATTTTTTCACAGAACTTGAAAAACAATCCTTAAATTTATGTGGAACCAAAGGAGACCTAGAATAGCCAAAGCAATCCTGAGTAACAAGACTAAAGCAGGAGATATTACAATACCAGACATCAAGTTATATTATAAAGCAATATTCATAAAAACTATATGGTACTGGCACAAAAACAGACAGGTAGACCAGTGAAACAGAACTGAGGATTCGGAAACTAATATAATACTAATACTCTCAGCTATATGATCATTGATAAAGGAGCCAAAAGCATACACTGGAAAAACTATAGTCTCTTCAACAAATAGTGCTGGGAAAATTGGAAATCCACATGCAGAAAAATGAATATAGGCACACACTTGTCACCTTGCCCCAAAATTAAATCAAAGTGGATCAAAGACTTAGACATTAAAACTGAAACACTGAACCTCCTGCTAGACAAATTGGGCAAATATCTAAAAGATACAGGTGTAGGAAAGGACTTTCTTACCAAGACACAAAAAGCAAAAGAAATAGCCCTCAGAATTAACAAGTGGGATTATGTCAAATTAAAAAGTTTCTGCATGGCAAAGGCAATTGTCAACAGTGTAAAAAGTGTACCGACAGACTGAGAAAAATACCACAAATACCTCAGATGGGAGGCTCACAACAAGAATATACAGGGAACTGAAGAAAAGCAAGCAAGTAAATATGTGGAAAGGAAATGAATCGGCAGTTCTAACATGAAGAAGTTCAAATGGCCAATAAATAGATGAAAAGATGTTCAACATCCTTAGCCATGAAAGAAATGCAAATCAAAACATCACTAAGAGACCAACTATCTCCAGAGAGATTGCTGTATATCAGGAACACAAACAGCAGTCAGTGCTGGTGAGGCTGTGGGGGAAAAGGAACCCTCCTGCACTGCTGGTGGGAGTGTAAACTCATACAACTACTACGGAAAGCAGTATGGAAGTCTCTCAAAAGACTGGAAGTAAACATCCCTTTTGATTCAGAATATTCCCAAAAGAGTTAAAAGCAACGCATAACAGAGATACATGCATACCCATGTTCATAGCAGCACAACTAACAATAGCTAAAATGTGGAAGACACCAAAATACCCATCAACAGATCAATGGATACACAAACTGTGGTATGTATACACAAGGGAATACTACTCATCTATAAAGACAGATAGGCTTGAAGCTTTTGTAGGTAAATGGAGGCAACTTGAGACCATCATGCTCAGTGAGTGAAGTGAGTCAGAAGGAGAAGGTTAAATATTGAATGGTCTCTCTGATATGAGAAACCAAGATCACAGTTATTTCATAGAGCTAATATGGAAACTGGAGGGGAGGGAGAAGAGTGGGTGGGTTGAAAAGAGAGAGGGAAAGGATTTGTAATTTTGCCATGATATGTATATGCACAAAATACTCAAGATCAACGCAAACATTATGTATTGCATCTATATATATCAATAGAATGGGGAAAAGTAGACTGCCTTTTGTCCATTGAAAGAAACATTTTTAATAGCATTTGATTTTTACTAACTTCCACAATTTGGAACCTTCCTTAATCTCTTTCACTGTTTATGTTAACTCAGTTATTTTCATAGGCTCCATAAGATACTGTCCTCTTTTTTGCTTGCATAGAATTGTGCAGCGCTGTGAGAGCCATATTGGAGGTAACATGCTGGGAATGATTTGCAGTTAACAGAAATGATACCCCACTTTATTTAAAGAATCAACACCACAAAGGCCCAGAAAAGGAGCACCTGCATCCTTGACTTTCTGCAGCTTCACCAGGGGCATCACTCAGTTTGGGGAACTTCGAGAAGAGAGGAGATTATCCAGAATTAAAGGCAACCATGGTAGGCCTGGTAGTGACAGTTCCCTGGCCTGGGTTTCCTAGCACATAAAAGGCTTTTAGAGATCCAAGATAAGGAGCTGAGCAAAGAGCACCGTGATAATGCAGCTGCCCAGCATGCACAGGGCCCTGGCTTCAATCCCAACACCCAAAGGAAACAAAAGTTGAAGCTTTGCTGTTGGAATGAGACATATGCAATATATATATATATATATGTAATGTTGATTTCATCCTTTTGAAAATTGCCCGGCAATATTTATTAATTCATGCAGCAAAGCTATTAGTTAAATGTTTCCATCATTTTCTAGGAAAGATAACCACAGGCCAAGGCTGTATTGCACTACAAAATCTAGATGTCCCTTGCTCCGGAACTCAACTCTTTATCCCCTTACCACCTGCTTCCTGGTGGCTGGATACAACCCACGCTCTGTCTGTCATTGGCCCTGAACACTTATACTTTGGGAGTCATCTTCTTTGCTCCTACATATAATGAAATGGTTCCATGTCTCTTCCTGCATACTGTGAAGATTTCAGGTCCCGTCCTACGATCTCATAGCGACTTTGCTGAGCAAGGGGCTAGGGGAGATGGTACTGCCTTGGTCTGCACCCAACAAGCCCTGCTTCCTCTTCTGCTGGGCCCTTGCTGCTGTGTCAACTCTGGTCCCCCTCCTGTGTTAGTCACTTTCCTGTTGCTGGGACATAATACCCAGCATCTACAACTGCAGGGAGGAAGGTTTACTGTAGCTCACACTTCAGAGGCCTGCCCTTGCACTGGTGTCTGCCACTGGCAGCAGGCAGGGCACAGGGGCCTTCTGGTGAAGGCTGGCTGCTCAGAGCACTGCAATAGGAAGCAGAGAGACTGGGGGGGAAACCAGGGCAGGAATGTACCCTTCCAGGCCACAACCTCAGTGATCCACCCCTCTCCAACAGGCCCTACCTCTTGGCAGACCGTGAAATACATAGATTATCCCACAATTCAATCACCTTCCAAAAACACGAGGCTTTAAGAGGACATTCCAGATCCAAAACTTGCAGCATGGACACACTCAAAGCTCATGGAGAGAGATGGAATTTTTCATCCCAACAAAGAACTAGAATGATCTTCAAACTGAAAAAAAATCAGCCTTCAATGTTCTACGCACTCCCAGGTGTTTGTGGTCAGGCTCTCTGTTCCTGTGCTTGGTCCTCCTTCTGCTCCCCCATTTTCTTGGACCACCCCTACCCCATCCCTGCAGATGGACCTCCTCATTCTATCTCCACCCTTCCCCTCATGGAGGCGGACCACCTCCCCTCCCCCCACAAAGCAGAGGCAGAATCCACACAGCACCTCGCCTCTGGTATTCTCCACCTATACCATGGTTGGGGCACCCTCTTTTAGAACCATATATGATCTTAAAGGCAGCAGTCCCCAGCCTTCCTGACACAAGGGACCAGTTTAGTTGAAGCCCCTTCTCCCAGCGACCAAGGAGGGGGGAGTGGCATTCGTTGTGCAGTAGGTGGTTGGAGGATAGTTTTGAAATGGCAAGCTGTAGCAGAGGAGAAGCAAGGAGCAAAGCTCCACCTCCTGTCGATCAGCAGTGGCTTAGCACCCGATAGGCACGCACTGACAGGAGGCGGGGCTTCACTCCTTACACATCTTCTCTCCTGCCTTATCTGTCCCCTGATCCGGGGTCTTCCAAGGCGATGGGTTGTTACCAGGTCCAGGATTGGAGACCCGCGCTTTAAGGTGTTTTTTCCCAAACAAATGGTATTTTATTCCATAAGAGGGATAATTACTTTCTTCTAGTCCAATCTATCCCAACTCCAAATGGTAGGCAACTTTCAAGTAGAAATTATTTTCTCCCTATGACCTGAGAATTGAATTCTCTGACAGAAGATGAGACCTTTTCGGTGTGGACACATCCAGACAATTCCACCACCACAAGCCTGAAAATGTTCCCAAGCAGAAAGTTCTAGAATATGCTGAGCAGCTGCATTAGCATGATGATATACATGGACACACACACACACATACACATACACACCCCGCATGCACACACATACTCTATTTAGAAAGATAACTTCCCATTGAGATGGTTGCTTTCTGAGGGCTCAAAATACTATGGATATACATCTTAAAACATCATTCTTGCTGCAAGAGCTCATGGTCTGTCATGAAATGCTCATCGACAAAAAAAAAAAAGCATACTGTCGAAAATAAGCTAGAAAAAAAGTTGGGAAAACGGGAAAATTAACATGCTAAAAGAATATCAGAGAGCACAGGTCTGAGGCAGTGTGCCTGGGCTCTGCTGGCAGAGTCCAGTAGTTTTCTTGCAATACATCACGCATCCAAACTCCTTACTTAAAGATGGAAAAGCCAGATTTGAGGGCTCTATACAGTATGGCAGCTTAAATTGTGGGGTGGCTCCGAGAACACAGAGACTTCTGATCCCTGAAAGTGTCAGGATGGTAGCTTGGCCCACTGCAGAACCAGGGCTGTGGCGGGACCTGCTGTGGCCAGCTTAGGAAGGGCAGACGTCTGCCCAAACAGGCGGAAATCAAGAAGACTACTGGGTGAAGAGGGGATATTGTGACTCGTCTATCCCCGATTTCAGCAAACACTGCCCTGGAGCCTTCTACAGCATGGAAGAGTCAGAGCGGGGACCGGGCCCCGGGACAGGGGCTGTGCAGGTAGTCAGTGTCCTGGTGGGGTCGGAGAAGTGACAGCTCCATCTGAGACTCGCAGTGAGGCACACAGTGCGACAGATGAATAACTTTGGGTGAATTCAAGGGAGGCAGGACACCCCTCCAAGGGGGCCCTCAGACTTACAGGACCGGGTCTGCTGGGAGCGTCTGCCTCAGGGGTGCTAGACCATGCATAGCAGAGAAGTCACACACTAGGTACAGGACTTGTCTCTCTGATCAAACAAGCTCCTGCAGGCAGGGCGAGGAAGGAAAGAAGACCAGTGGTCAGAGCACAGGGGTCTGGCGTGGGACCTGGGCTTATGTGGGAAAGGCAGGTGAGGGGCTCAATACGGCCAGAAGTGAGTTTCAGAAAAGTCTCCCAGGAGCCATGTCCCTCGCTAGGGATGGGCTAGTGGGAGATCCGCAAAGGGCTGGGTCCCTGTAGAGAAGGAGGAAGCAGGTGGCAGTTCAAATGGGAGATTGACATTCTCAAATACTAAATAAATAAATAAAATGGCCCCTGACTTTCTTTGTTCTCTCTACTCCCTGGGTCTTCTTTAAAATTTTGGCAGGCAAATTTTGCAGCCTGTACTCATGCAAAAGGACAAAGGGAGGTAGAGGAATTAAGTCACATGTCTCTATCACTACCTGGCTGACTGGCAACCTAACTGCCATTATAAATACTGAGCTCAGATGACAACCCAATCCCTGAACTTACCTAAAGATAAGGGAAAGCCAAAAATTTGTAAAAGGGGATTGACTGTTTAAGGGAATGGGCTTCCAGCTCTGGGTCCCTGCTATGGCTGGGATCTGGCCTCTCCCCCAGAGGCCTCACGCGTTTGGATGCAGTTGGATACCTGGGGAACTGCATGCCACTGGGAAGTGGGCCTGGCTGAATGGGGCAGACGCTTGGGGCTTGACCTGGAGGGACTGTGTCAACTTGTTGAGATTGGAAGGCCCTGAGGACAGAGCTTCCAGGTGTGTGTTACTGAGGTGCAGGCCAGCAGTTAAGGAAGGGGCACCCTCCTGGGTGTGGGGCCCAAGTGGCAGCATGGACTGAGTAAAGAAAGGAGGAAGGAGCATGGTTACAGCTTCCTCCTGGGAAAGCTCCGGCCTGGCCTACTCTCCAAGTGTCAGCCCTGCCTGCTTCGCTTGGCTTCCCTCTGCAACGCCTCCAGCCTCCGCCGTGGGCTTCTGCTGGTGCCAGCTGCCCATGAGTGGACTGGGTGAGACCTTCTGAAACTGTGAGCTACACTGGTCTTTTCTCCAGTAAGGTGAAGCTGTCCAGCATTCTATCACAGCAACGCGAAAGCAACTTAGACAATCCCTTCCCTGACCAGAAGCTTCAGTTTCCTCTCTCTTCTAATAAACGTTCCCTTTGTAACTTCTCCAGCCCCAGGAGGAGTCTCGTGCTTCAATATCAGCTTGAGAGTAAGAAGAGTAGGAGCCCAGAACACCTGCTCCAGGGTGCATGGAGCCAAGGGCAGCGCACCGTGACTGGAATCTGTGGCAACTTCACATCCTCTTGACCTGCCAAAACCAGCATGGCGGGACGTGGGAGCTTCCACACGGGCCCTGCGGATGCGCTCGGTGGCAGTCTCTGCGAGGCCACCCTGGCCCTCTGCCTTCTCCTTTGAGGACAACGGGGCCCTGCCCTGTTGTATCTGGCAGTTCGCACAGGCACAGCATGCTGGGAGCATAAGATGGATGCCCGGGGCTGACTGCTGAGGGGACGGCAGGGCTCACGGGGACTCCAGCTTGCCTTTGGCCAGAATCAGCGACCATCTTGGCTACAAGCCGACCTGGGTTGCTCTGGACAAGGGAAGACACGCCGGGCCCTCTCCCTCCATCAGCCTGGATCCTTAGCCGGCACCCGGAGCTGTCAGGAAGGCAGTCTCCTTGCTCGTTTTTAACTTTTCTTTTTAATTGACTGAAGAGAGCCCTTCTTGGGTGATCTGCTGCCCTGTGTGATCAGACTCGGGGCCAGGGCCGTGGAGCAGGCGAGCAGGGCTGCCTCCCCCGCCAGCTCCATCAGCCTCTTGACAAGAGCATTTCCTCAGGGCGGGAGCGAAGCAGCTCCCTAACAGGACACGCCCAAAACTGAGTGCCCGTGTGCACCAGGGTGCGAATCCCAGGCCTTCGTGCTGAGCTTCATCCCCAGACCCCTTTTTGTTTCAAGACGGTGTTTTGCTAAGCTGCTGAATTGCCCAGGCTGGGCTAGAACATGCAACCTGCAGCACTCCTAGTGTGCTGGAATTACAAGTATATACCACTATCCTCCTGAATTAGCTCCCTCCTTTTCATGGCTTGTCCCCAGGCCCTCTTCCTTCTCCCTCCTCTCTTCCCTGGCCCCAGGCCCTGGTGGCAGCGTCTGCTCAGCCTGGGCACCAAGCCTCGGTGGACGAAGAGAAGCAGTCATGTGGCAGGAGAAGCAAGGCACCGCTGAGGAAGCGGGCGTTTTCCCTGCGGTTCTGGGAGCAGAACTGAGGCCTTCACACCGAGCTATATCCCTAGGCCATGTTCTAGTTTTTATTTTGACATAGGGTGTCGCAAAGGAACTAAGTTGTCCACCCTGGGTTTAAACCTGCAATCCTCCTGCCTCAGCCTCCCAGAGCCAGCCTGGTCTGGCCATGCCCCTCGCCTCCCGCACCAGAACTCCCTCCTCCCACGAGCACAGCATCGTGGAGCCAGCACCGCCTAAAGGCCCCACCACCTCACCGTGGTTACACCGGGGGCCACACCTAAATGCAAGCTCTGGAAGGGACAAAGCCCAACATCCCACTAACTGCACAGGCTCAGCTGGGACCTCGCCTCCAGCACAGGGGCAGAGAAGCAGCTTCTCCCTTCTGTGGCCAGGGACTGGGACCCACAGCGGCAGGGCCAGCGGGGTGCCACCAGTGCTCGTCTGCTTCCCCCACGTGGTGGGCACCTCAGGGAAGGAACCACATTTTAATCTCTTCTCCAACCTCGGCATCTGCGACTGAATGCCCGGTCAGGAGCGTGCATCTGTACAGACACAGGTACACTGCGCCAGTCTGTAAGGGGCTGAGGAAGGTCTGTGCGATCTGCATCAATTCTGGGTGGGGCAGGTCTTGGGACAGGAGAGTACCTCCTTGGGTATGAAGAAGTCCGTCCCCAGACACACAATGACTTTCTCCAGGGCCTGTTCAATGGCTTGGAGGCTTCCGAATGTCTCTCTTTCACACAGACAGACACACACACACACACATACACACACATGCACTCTCACATACATGTAACCATCCGTGTTCCCTGGTCTCATGGCCCTTTCTGGAAGCCACCATGGGTTGGACAAGCAACACGTGAGCTCCTAGAATCCACCTGCGGATGGCCCCAAATGCAAGGTCCCCTGTGAGAAAGGAGCAAAGCTCAAAGCCACCATCTGAAGTGGCACAGCTGTGAATCTCGTGTTATAGTAAAGACGTAATACCAGTACTTTCTTCTGGACACAGCTTTAAATTAAAATGTCTCAAATTTTCATATTGAAAATAGAGAGCGCTCGTGTTGGCACACTGGCCGCACACCTCTTTGCAGCCCACGCCACACACGCCACAGGTTCCGAGGTAGTGAAGCTGTGGTCTGGGCTGAGAGCTGGATCCGCCACAGAAGGCACCTGTCACTGCAGAAGGAGTGAAGGAATGAGGAATGAGGGCAGGAAGACACAAGCTCAGGCCACCAAGAAACGGGCACGCTGCTCCCTGCTGCTGTCACAGCAACCAGCACTGTCTGCCACCCGGGGCACAAGTCAGGGCCACAGCAAAGACAATCCTGCCACCTCAGGTGAGGCCCCGGGCGTTTCCTCTAAAATAAAGCTAGGTTCTACCGCACCTCATCTCCTGCCTTCCTGTTGGTGCTGACTGAGGAGATACGGGGCCAGGCCGCTTCCCAGGCCCCTGAGCACAATGCTGACGTCCCTGAGGGTCAGGTTTCTGCCATGTGTCATCACCCACTGATGGAGCATTCGATTTGAGTGGTGTATTCAATAGGGCCACAGGAGTGACGCTGGGCCAGCCAAGCCCGCCCATGACCCAGGCCTTCCGGCCCCTGAGATCCAGGCCTCCCTAGAGCCTGGGCAGAGCATCCAGACACCCACCAGTTCCACCACTCACCACAGGCCACCCAACCTGCTCAGGCCTCAGTGTTCTTGTCCGTGGAGTGGAGCCTGGCTCCTGACTTCATGTTCCCACACCTATTAGTAAGATCACTAGGGGCATGAAGCCAGCTTCTAGGCCTTGTCACTTGCTGTGCTCCACGGCTTGGAGGCTGTGTATCACCTGAGCTCTAGCCAGCCACCTGTGAATAGGCCAGGGGCCGGGCTCTGGGCCAGAGGAAGAGGCGGCAGTGCCACATGTACACCAACCAACGTCAGGGCAGGGCCTGCGAGGCAGACGGGCTTGGAGTAACGGCCTCTGCTCAAGGACAATGGAGACAACACACACATACTCATAACTTCCTGAGTGTTTTTGTCAGAGTTTTTTGTCTTGTTTTGTTTTTGAACACTAAGGTTTATTTCCAAACAGCACACGGGTGGTCTGCGGGGTGGAGCCAGGCTGGGCCAGTGGCCAGACCCCACCCACAGCAGCTGCCAGGAAGAGAGGACCCTTGCCCAAGCGGTGCGGCCGAAGCTTCAGGCAAGCGCGGCAGTGGCTTGGTGGCCCCCGTCCCGCCCTGCAGCCGGGCACACATGCGGACAGGAGGACGGGGCGCCGGGAGCTCAACTAGGGGACACAGCAGCCTCAGGAACCCGGCGAGCTCCGCCGGACTGGCCGGGGCTGGCCAGGACCAGGCTCTTTAGAAAACCTAATCTTTGGGAGAATGCCTCTTGGGGTAGGCCTCTCCTCTCTCAATTTCCCTTTGCTTTTTAAAAGTTGAAAAACAAAAACAAAGAAAAAAAACAGGGGTGGAGGAAAAAAAACAACAGAAAAGAAACACACATTTTTCGGGAAAAAGTGTTCTTCACACGCCCAGAGGGCTGCAGTGGCTCCACCGTCACTGCACACGTTCAGTGAAGTTCTCAGGGAAGACGCCCCGACACTTCTCCAGCTCCTTGTGCTGGTTCCAGTCGCTCTCCTTCACCCCCATGAGCCAGCCTTCATCCTGTGGCAAAAGACACAGCACCCAGGTCACACCAGAAAGGCGGTGGAGGCACAGAATCACCCGGGGCCCTCAGAAGATCCACCAGGGAGATCCTGCTGCACTTCCTTCCCCATCCCAAAACCAGCTCCCCAGGCAGTGCTTGCTGGGACTCACGGGACCCACGCTGCCTGGCGGGCACCAGCCTGCCCTCTGCAGATGGGCTTAGGGCTATGGCTGTGCCCAGTTTGGTGAGTCGGCCTCCAGAAAGCTTCCCTGCTGCACTGGTCCAGACACATCAGAGCAACTCTCTCAACACCGGGCCCTGGGGAAGAGCCCAGAGGAGATCACTGACCTTCCTTGGTGTCCAGACTTCTATAAGCAATTCTAGAAAGTTCTGGAGGCACCGGCCAGTTAAATCCTAACATGCTGGGCCTGTAAACCAGCACCCTGGAAGGCTGATGTAGGATTCCAAGTTCAAGCCCATCCCGGGCAATTTAGCAACTTAGAGAGGCCCTGTCTCAAAATTGAAAACTGAAAATGGTCTGAGGATTAGCTCAGTGTGAAGACGCTGGCTTGGTCCCCAGTACCACAAATTAACTAAAATAAAATACAAGCTTCTAATAGGCATGTCAAATCTATGGCTTGCCAGGCTTTGGGCCCATGATTTTTTTAATGTTATAATGAAAAACATTGAGAAGTTTTAGTATTTCTAGACACTAATTGTATTCAATAGTTCCTTTTACATGTTGTCCAAGACAGTTCCCCTCCGCTCAAATACTAGAGGCAAAATCTGGCAAGCTGCAGGTTGGATGTGCAAGGGCCCCAATCCATCCCGTCAGGTCCTCCAGCTTGTCCTTTGCTTAAACACTGATCCCTCCAACATGTCTTTTGGTTCAGTACCAACCCCACTGTCTGGCCATTGCTGCCCCCATAGCCAGACTGTGCCTGGGCACTTCCTGGGTCTTGGCGGGTGTCCCTGTAATACATCTGCCTTATCACAAAGCATGTTCACATCCCGTCTAGGCCCGTTCCCTCCCCAGCTGCCCCATGGGATGGGAGCTGGTACTGTGTGTGTGTGTGTGTGTGTGTGTGTGTGTGTGTGTGTGTGGTCCTGGGAATTGAATCCAGAGTGCTCACATTGAGCAACAACCCCAGATCTTTCTTTCTTCTTCTTTTTCTTCTTCTTCTTTTTTTTTTTTTTTTTTTAGTTTAGACAGGTTTCACTAAACTGACACATGGCCCAGGCTGGGCTCAAACTTGGTAATCTTCCTGCCTCAGCCTCCCAGAGTGCTGGGATTATAAGCATACACTACCAGGACTGGCTTAGGTCTGCTGCTGGAAACTCCAGCAGGGTCAACCTGGGGGAGATCAGTGGAGATCAGGACTTTAGAAGAATCACCAGGTTACGAGCAGGCCCAGAATCCCTGTGACTCAGTCCCCCCATCTTGTCTGCCCAAGTGCCAGCACAGGATACCCCACCTGGAAATGGCCTCAGTCCAGACCCAGTCAGACCCGCCCCTGACCCTCAGCCACTCAGACAATTCAGTCACACAGACTCACAGATGACTAAAAAATGCAGGACGTGGCAGTCTGGCCCCATGCGTGGCCAGCGAGCACTCAGGGCACGAACCAGGGACAAAGCTTGAAAGTTCACACAGACATCGCAGATGCTCCACAAAGGCCCACTTATGCCACCAGTGAGGATCCTGGGCCACCCAAGCTCAAGAGGGATACATGCAGGGCAGGCCTAAACTCAATCCAACTCTCTGTCTCTCTCTCTCTCTGTCTCTCTCTCTCTCTCTGTCTCTCTCTCTCTCTCTCTCTCTCTCTCTCTCTCTCTCTCTCTCTCTCGCCTTTGCACTGGGCAGTGCATGTCCCCAGCTGCTCTCCCCTCTTTTAATGTTGAGACAGGTTCTAGCTAAGTTACTGCTTAGCCCATGCTGGGTATAAATTTGCAATCCTGCCTCAGCCTCTCAGAGTACCGGGATTACACGCATGGTCCACCACACCCAGCTTGGTGCTTCCTGAGAGTAACTGACGTTGTGAAACCACAGCTGGGGAAGCATCTAGAAGACGCCAGGGCCGGGACAGAGCGGGGGACAGGGCTAGCCGCCCAGGGCCCTGAGTGCACCGAGCAGGCCCAGCCTGAAGTGCACGTGCACCAAACCAGCAAGGGGCCAGGAGCTTGGCCGCTGCTCTGTCCCTACAGGACAGGCAGAAGCTGAGCAAAAGGCATGTTGAGAACAGCAGGCCTCGCAGGTAGCACGGGGAAGGCAGGAAACGCGCGGAAACTGCAGGAAGATGACAGCCCCAGGAGGACAGAAGCCACGGAGGAAAAGGCTGATGGGAGAAAGAGGACCCTGGGGGAGCAGCCAGCAGCCAGCCTCACGAACAGCGGGCCTCTGCTGCCCCCTGCCGGCCGCCCGCGCACCTGCTCCTCAGGGTTCGGGAAGGGGATCACCAGCACCACGTCGCCAGCCTTGAGCTGCAGCTCGTCCGTGTCGGTGGCCGTGTAGTCGTGCTGGGCCTGCACCTGCAGAGGACGGAGGGCGTGTCAGGGGCTTGCGGTCTCCGGCCCACACAGGGTGGGAGGCTTACGAGGAGCCCTAGCCGAGTGGCGACCTGGCGGATGGAGTGCCATCGCCGGACGGCAGGACCGAGCAAACCTCCGAGCCTGGCCTGGCGGGTAAGAGGAAGACCCCAGCCTCCAGGCGCCTGGCTTACCTTGAACATAAAGCCGGGGGGCAGGTCCAAGCGCCCCGCCGCCCCGCCGCCCTCCACGGCGCCGTTCACCGCTGCTGGGAAGGTCTCCACCACCACGGCCGGGAGAGAGCTCTGGGGACAGGGGACAGGTCAGCGCCTGGCGCGGGGGAGCAGCGCACGAGGGAGCAGGGGGCCTGCGCCCCATGTGAGGCTGGCCGGCCCCAAGCTCCCATAGGAACCCCATCGGTGAGGGACCTGGGGAGCTGAGGGCAGCAGGCGGACCAAGGCAGGGAAACAGACAGACAGTGGAGAATAAAGACAGGGCTTTGGTCCCTGCCATCTTACGGAGGCTGCGTCGCTTGCCGCCGTCTCCCCGGGCTCCTGGGCACCACCCGCCACCTCTGAGGCCTCTGCTGGCTGCAACATAAATGCCAGCAAGGGGTCAGACGCAGGATGGCACAGGCCATGAGTGGGCAATGACCCCATAGAAGGCCAGGGGCGCTGGCCTGGCCGGCCTCCCGGGCTAGAGCTGGCCTGTGCTGGGAACAACCCTCAGGGCCCTGCAGGACAGGTGGGTCCCACACTGGAGGCAGCTGGAGACAGGATGCTGGCAGGCAGGGGAACAAATGACGCGCTCAAGAAGCCCAGTGCTGACCCCTGGAGGCTGCCCAGCCCTGTCTCAGGGCAAGGGCTCTCCACCTCAAGACTCCTCCAGGCCCAGCTCCTCTTGCCCAGTGCTGCGGGCCCCACACAGGTTGGCCACAGCCCACAGCACATGCCTGTCCCCTCCTGAGCTGCGCTCGGGCAGACTAGGGCAGTGTGTCCAGCCCCAGATGCTGCTTCTCCCCAGAGGGTGCTCTCCAGGCCTGGCAAGGGCACCCCAGTTGCTGACCCAGGCCCAGACAGCACAACGTCTTCCAGCCTTCCTAGCCTCCTCTTCCTCATCAGGGAGAGTACCAGGCTGACGGTTACGATGTGGAGTAAGGAGAAAAACCTTGGAAGAACTCAGCATAAATGGGTGGGTACCCTAAAATGGCCCTCCCTCCCCACTCGGGGACTGTGCTGGAGTGAGGGTGAGGCAGGCCCAGCCATGGTCAACCATCCTCGTGGTACTTGGCCTGCAGCCCCGGGACTCAGGGTCTCTGCCTCACCCTCTACTCCACCATAGCCTGGTCCATTCTGTGCCCCATCCTTGGGCTCTTTGTTCGTGCTACACCAGGAGATGGGGACAAGCCAGGCTGGGGGAGGGCACTTACTTGGGCAGGTCCCGGCTCAGCCGTTTGGCTGGGCCAGGCCACAGCAAAGGTGCCCTCAGCAGCGCTGGGCTCCTTGGAGGGCAGGCTGCCAGCTGGACTCTCTGTGGGCTAATGACGGGCCACCAGGAGGGAATGGGGGGCAAGAGCAGGGGGACCATAGGAAAGGCATTGGGTAGGAGCATGAGACAAAAGAAGGTGGTAATGAGTGGCCATGTTGGAGGGGAAATGTGGATGTCAAAGATGGGCAGCCCAGGCTGGGCTTAGGATCGCCTCGTTCCTGCCAATGAAATCTACTGGTCAAACTGGCCTGCCAGCTCATACCTGGCTTACTTTCTGATTCCTCGAGTGCCCCCAAGGGCACCTGCACAGCACACTGACCTTTCCTCACCCAGCTCCTATCAGTACCTCACCGAGGTGGGGAGGTCTCCAGGACCAAGTCGGGGAGACCCAGCTGGAATTCCCCTCACCAGGTACACTCTGAGCCTTCCCTGAGCCCCCACATCCTGAGCAATCAGGTGAAGGTGATACCTGTCCCACAGGTCCTGGTCCCTGAAGGCACTGGTCTCACCTGTTCCCCCTCCCCTCCCCCGGGAAGACATTGCCCTGTGCAGCCCCTGCTTCCAGACAAGGATATGCAGTATATCCTGGGTAGCTGCCTGACTACCTGTCTACAGGCACCTAAAATCTGAGCTGCACCATGAAGCTAAATCAAGGAGCCACTTTCCCATGGGCTTGTGTGTGAGAGAGCGTGCATGAGTGTCCACATGCACCTGTGGACAGGCCAGGTGGAAGGGCAGTAGGCCTGGGTACACACAGAGGAACAGCTCCCCCAAATGCACAGCTTACCTCCCAGAGGTCCCATGGGATGGACTGAGTGCAGCAGAGAGGGGAAAAGGATAGAGTTAGCACACAGGTTAGAGACAGAGGGAGTCAAGCAGTCCTGGGACCCGCCCCCCCCCCCCCCCCCCCCAAGACCTGTAGCTGGCTGGACTCCAAGGTCTGTAGGTGGCAGTCTCGAAGCCCTCTCAGGGGCTGCCAGACCCTGGGCCCAAGAGTGATTGCCAGGAGGGGCATGATGCTAAACCTAAGCGTAAACTGCAGGAAGTATTAGTGGACTCTCTCCTGGGGGTGTCCCAGCTGGCCTTGACCCTGCCTGCAGGCCCGGCTCCCAGAAAGCACCGGCTTCCCCTCAGCCCTACACCCAAAATGGGCAATGAGGTCTGGAGGTCAGGACAGCATGTGAAGGACAAAGAAAGGAGTCTGGAAATGATGGGACCCCACCCCCCACCCTCCACAGTCCTTGGACCTCCACAGTCCACACCACAGTGGGCAAATGTGAGTCTAGGATCCAGCCTTGGAGGCCAGCAGGCCCACAGGCAGTGGTAGGCACAACCAACCTGACCAGAGGGTGTGGGTGCCTTCACAGGGCTCGCCACAGGTGGGAGGGGGTCGAAGTCCAGGTCCAGCAGACTGGCCTGCTCTGAGAAAGGCCCCGGGGCCTCAAACTTGGAAGCAGCAGAGGAGGAAAGCCGTTAGTGACAGCTGAGCCCCAACTCACAGGAACTCACAGATACACATGCCAGGCTCCACTCCCTAAAACACACAGCACAGCCCCATGGCAACTCTCCCTGGCATGGGCTCCCACTCGAGGACATCTAGTTCCCTCCCGAGGCATCCAGCCATGCGGTCATCACTTTGCAAACCAGGTCCAGCCCTTCTGTCCCCTTCCACAGGCTGGGGGCCTCCTTGTGCCCAGACCTCTTCCCCATCCTCATCCCCACAAGCCTTGACCTTCCCTGTGCTGCAAGAGCAGCACCAGGTTACATCCTGCTGGACACAACCACCTGGACCACCCCAACCAGGATGACCCAAGGTCGGGGCCTCACACTGGCTCTCCCAGGGCACCCCAGTCAAGTTATTTTCTGCCTTCCTACCCAGCTGGCTCCAGGGACAAGGAAAAGGCTGCACCAGCCCATATAGCCAGAAAGGCTGATCTTCAAAGCAGAGCCCCGGTGTCAGGGGCCTTCACAGCTAGCTGGTACGTGCACACGAAAACTGCAGCTTCCCCCCTGCAGCCACCCCCAGGGTACTCCTTTCCAGTGGGCCGAGCTGCAGCCAGCAAAGTGCCTGGACCCAGAACCAGTCCTGCTGGACACGAAGCCAGGACCAGGATCAGCCCTGCTGGACATGAGCCAAGCCATCATGGGAGGAGTATCTTTCCCAGAGCCCGGGCGGGCAGGAATACTGACTCAAATGAGCTCTGACTCTCCCTCTCTGGTACTGGGATCAAGCCTCAAACCTTCAGAATGAACTACATCCCCAACCCAGTTTTTAGTTTGTTTGTTTTGAAAGAGTGTCTTGCTGAGTTGCCCAGGATAGGGTTAGGGTCAGTTTCCCAGAATGCTGCCATTACAGGCCTGTGTCAACAAACCCAGCTTTCCACTCACTCCTAATGGGCGTCCAGCACTGAGAGTGGGGTGCTCCCACCCCACAGACTCCACCAAGGACCTGGGACCTGAGGGTATAGAAAGGGACCCCACAGAACACTCAGGGTCACCTGTCCCACAGCATCAGACCTTCCCAGTGACACAGTCAGACAGTAGGTAAGTGGGCTCAGGTCCTAGTACCAGGGGCACCAGGCCCACGCCCAGCAACCAGCTGCTCCCCAGGCCCAGCCCCAACTGATGGGTCTGGGTTGGGAGTCACTGCCCGCTCCCCACAAGCCTAGCCATGTCTAAGGAGTGGCCAGGACCCAGGGGCTCCATGCTGGATACCTCCCTCCCAATGTGGCCCTCGCCAGTTCACCAGTACCTCCCTCCCTCCCTTCTCTGAGAAGCCAGCCAAGCCCATGCAGTACTGCCCTGTGCTCCACGAAGTGTCCCCAGCCGGTGTGCTGACCATCTCCTCACTGCCTGCCTCTGGCAGGGGACCCCACAACATACACACCAAGACTGCATCCCCACAGAGACATGGGCTTCCCACCACATCCTAGCAGAGAAGCTCCATGGGCGCCCATACGGAGGGCAGGATCTACCCACCCTGTCCCACCCTGTCCTACAAGGTACCACCCAAGGTACATGGCTGTCCACCCCCACACTGGACTGGCAGCCCCCACTCTCTAGAGATAGGCATGACAAGACTGTGAGGGAGGTACATGGTGACACAGGGTTCAGGTCCACATGGACCATGAGTGTGGGAAGACTCTGGCCACCTCCTAGCCAGGCTGACCCTGTTTTGCACAGGGACAGTGGTTAGGCTATGGGCCACCTAGTAAATATGGGAAAATTCCCCCTTCCAGAAGGCAATTGAAAACCAAACGTGGTGGTGCAGATACAGGAATGGCACCATATCCTGCTCATATCAGCTCACCCATATGCCACCCCATCTCCCGGGTCTGAACACAAGCCGGCTGGCCGGCCTGGCATGCTTGGGTGGGGAGGACACAGTAGCCCCATTCCTACATCCCCCACATGCCATCTTCCCATGGCAGAGCTGTATGCTTCCCAAGCAGGCTGTGCAAAGGCTTCTGCTGGGGGCCCCGTGGTGTGCAGAGCAGGGCTCCAAGCAGTTCCAGGTCCTCTACGGTCTCATCAGCTCCACCAAGGCAAGAAGGCCAGTACACTCTCTGCGTGCAGTGAAGCAGGCGTGGCCTTGAGCTCATCTGGCCATGTGGCACCCCACTCCCCTAACAAGAGACACTGAGAGCACTCACAACAGCATCCCAGGGAGCCTAAGATTCTGTGCCAAGGTTGTCCCAGCATGACAACTCCCCACCACCACCCTCCTGTATCACAGGGAGCCCATTCCCCCACCCCCAACCCGCCTTGAGTAGCTACCAGACAAGGGCCATCGGAAGATGCCCCTGACGGTCCCAAGGCCCCCATGCTCCCATTATAACCCAAGCATGTTGACAGTGGACCGCTCCCGCCAGGAGATGGGAACATCACACACCTTAGCACCCCCACGCCCAGCCACAGTGCATGCTCAAGACGGATGGTGGGTGGCAAGGGAGGAACGATGGACGTGGGAAGGATGGACAGATGGAAGAGGCACTCAGGCCCGCCTCTGGGGCCAGATAGCCAAGATGGAAAATGGGGCGTGGGATGGAGGATGGACACCATGCACGCTCCAAGGGAGGAGCCAAGAAGACCGGGCCGCGGTGGCAGCGGCCGCGGCTGACCTGGGAGGGGGTGGTCACGCTGATCTCGGGGACAAACGCGTCATCAAACAAGCTGAGGATCTGCTCCTGCTTGATCTCCTTGGACGGGGTATGTTTGGGGGGCGGAGGGACTGGTGGGCCTTTCCGGAGCTGCAGGTCAGCAGGCAAGGGGCGAGGGGTGGTGCCCAGCAGGGGGCAGGCGTTGGGGGAGGGTGGGAGACAGACAGAGACTCTGTTAGTCACATCCGGGCCACAGCCCCACCCAGACACCTAGGGAGACACAGCAAACACAGACACCTGCAGGAGGGAGAACGAGGTAGGAGGTCCAGGAACTGTGCAGAAAGAAATGAGAAAAGGGGAGCAAAGAGAAGTGAAGGAGAAGAGGGAAGAGGGAGGAGGGAAAGGGAGAGGGGGGAGGAGAGAAGGCAGCTGCTCAGACCCCCCATGGTCTCCTCAGGTTAGGGTCTGCTTCCCCCTCACCTGGGAAAGAGCTCAGAGCTCATAACCAGTTCAGGGCCAACTCTCCTGCCCACCTCCGTCTTCCCACAGAACCTCACTTCCCTTCTCTGGACTCAAGACTGCCCAGGAAGAGCCACAGTTCAGTCTTGGTCTGTCCCTGGGGAACCAGCATGAGCCAGGCTGGGGAGGAGCCACACACCTGCCCACCAGGATGAAGACCCCAGACAGGTGGCACACCCCACCCCACCCCACCCCCTGGGCCTCCTCTGTGGAAGGTGAGCGCTTGCTCACAGCTTTCTCTGCACAAGGCAGCCGGGGCTTGCCCACAAGTGCTAGCCCAGTGTCCAGTCCGGAGGGCGTGCTCTGCAGAGAGCACTTGTCACTAAGCTCCCAGTGAACAGGGTAACTGGGAAGGCCAGGCGGGCGCAACCCTTCCAGCCCCACAGAGCTGCCAACTCCCAGGCCTCCTCAAAATCATGAAGGGGAAGACCTGTGGGGCAGGGTGTAGCCACAGCAAGAACAGTACACAGGCCCTTGGCCCCCCACACTCGCTCACCGAGCCCTGCCTCTTTCTGTCCCTTTATGGTCTTACATGGTCACCTAGTGGGCTCTTCCCTCAGCCTCCCGCAGGAGACCTAAGGCAGCCACGGCTGGAGGTCCCGTGTCTGGCTAGGGAAGAAAGGAGATGAAGACAGAGCCAAGCAGCCAAAGGCCAGGGAGAGAGAAAGGGGGAGGGCACTACAGTGGGGAAGGAACTGGGGAAGGGGACAGGAAGTCACGGATGCCCCCCTGAAGTGGAGCAGGCCAAGGCTGGGTGAGTTTCAAGGTGGCCAAAATCCAGGCCTGGCCTCCAGCTGCTTGAAGCCTCCCAGCTCCAAACCTGTCCAGGCCTAGGCAGGAAGTGAGGAGCACGTAGAAGGGACGATAGCCAAGTCCGAGGAGACGACGCAAGGGAAGGAGACATGCCTACCTGAGACGGGGACTTCGGGATGGCAGCCCCAGGCGTGGCCCCACTGGCTGGCTCTGGCTCATGATTCACTCGAATCTCAGGGGTGGCAGCAGGGGAGCCATCGGGCGGAGGTGAAGGGCTCTTGTTCCCTTTTGCAGGGGCATTGTCACTGTGGAGGCAGGATAAGCAAGACAGTCCAGGGTGATGAGGTTCCCCACGGCACAAGAGAGGGTGAGAGAGCAGATACCAGGGGAGCTAGGATGAAGGCCTGAGCACACGCACGTGCTGAGGATTCTGGGGGTGAGGTGTGCTCATGTGTGTGAGCTCCTGGGATCCATGTGTCAGAGTGTGTGTGCAAATGTGCATGAGTGAGCCCCAAGGATACACGTGTGACAGGCGTGCAAATGTGTGCACTGGTGAGTCCCAGGGACCCACTTGTCAAAGTGTATGCATGGCTGTGCCTGTTGGAGTGTGTACGTGTGTAAGCCTCAGGTCCACGTCTAAATGTATACAGGTGTGCATGGGTGTCCTCTTGAGTCTGTGTCAGGCTGTGCTTGTGTACGCCCAGGAGGGATGAGGGACCTGGGTATGCACCCATACACATTCACAGCAGGGCCTGCACCAGCTGGGACTCCATCCAGGTTAGAGGTCTGTGATCCCCAAGGACATAGCGGGTCCACCCCGCACGTCTCACCAGGCTCCGCTGGTGCTATGCCGATGGCACCCAAGACCCACAGCACAGCAAGCCAGGCATTCTAGAGGCAAAGTGAGTCTCCCCATGTCACACAGCAGCCCCTCCCCAGGACCCACTCCCTAGCCCACCCTGCCAGCCTCTGGGCCACCCTTCCTGCCTGAGTCACAGCCCCTCATATGACCCCCTCACTGTGTCCCGAACTCCCTCCTCCATGTGCACACCCTGGAGAGATACAGGAGACACCGAGCCCATAGCAGGGCTGAGGACAGAGAACATGGCCCCAAGGCAGAGGATTGGGTGGCCAGGGCACGTGACACCAGGGCCAGGTGTGCACAGCAGCTGCTGGACGCGGCAGCGTTGGAGCATAGAGTCCACCTTCTGCACTTGCATGAGAAACTTCCAGAACAGGGCCACCTGACACGTTAGCAACTAATCTCAGGAGACCATTTAACTGGTAACAACACTGCACAAGCTCTGCTCCTCGGTCACACTGGCCACATTTCAAGTATTCAAGAGCCACTGGTAGCTGGCTATCATGTTGACCAGTGCAGACACAGAAGGACAACAGAACCTGGTGACCCAACCACCTAGGCAGGGCTGGGAAGATGGCAGTATGAGAGACATGGAGAGTCCAATCTCATCTTACCTGAATTTGCATCTTATGACAATGTATTTGCCTCCTTAAGAAATACGTATCAATGATCTGGGCCCACTGGTACAGGCCTGTAAATCCCAGCACTCTTGACGCTGAGGCAAGTGGACCATAAGATCGAGCCTAGCCTGGGCAATATAGTGATTTAATTAGACCTTGTCTCAAAATCAAAAGTGAAAAAAGGGCTGGGGACGTAGCTCAGCGGCAAAGCTCTGGACTCAATCCCTAGTGTTTTTTTTTTTAATAAAATAGAAAAATCAACATAAAGTGTAGTATATCCCGGTAATTATCATTGCTTTTTGTTTTGAGACAGGGTCTCACTCTTGGAGTCCAAGCTAGTTCTGAGCTCACTACGTAGCCCAGGCTGGCGTCAAATACACAGCCATCCTCCTGGCTCAGCCTCCTGAGTGCTGGGCTAACAGGTATGCACCACCATATTCTGCTTACATGGAGCTAGGGCACTTGCTAGGCCAGTGCTTTAATGGCTGAGTGACGCTGCCAGCCCGGGGTGGCTGCAGTGCCCCTTCCTGAGCCGTCATTCTCCCCAGCCTTTCCACCTGGTAGGGTAAGGGTGGCCCTGGTGGGTTCCCGCGGCACACAGCACACAGCCCATTGGGCCAGATCTTGGGACCATGGCTGTGACCTCCTGCCTCCAGCCTGACACCCGCGGTCCTCAATCCCTTCCCCACACACGCAGGGCACAGCGTCTCCCCAGACAACACGACACAAGGACGGTTAGGGTTAGTGGCCCCGGCGACGGGCAGGCGCATGCGCAGCCGAGGGGCTGCTCCTCTGGGTACCTGCTCTTCTTCCTGCGCAGCCGCGAGAACAGTTTAGTTTTCTTTCTGTGGGGAGGGGCAAGTCGCAGAGGCCTTCATTTTAAGGAAATGCCAGGCGCATGCTAGTCCTGTCCTCTGCCCTCCTCCAGCCCTTCTGGTCAGAGGAGGGCAAAGGCACAATGCCTCCCAGCACTGTGCCCAGATCGCCCTCAGGCTGCGGTTGGAGAGGAACTGGCCATATTCCCTGCCCTGCCTGTCCAGGGAACGACAACAGAACTGGGCCTGGGGAAGGGGCTGAGCCCCAACCTGCCTCAGCTGTCCTCGGACCTGGTGCCTGCCAGGCTCCCTGGTATGCTGGCAAGGCCTGGTGAGTGCACGAGCCTTGGTCTGGAACTGGGCCTGGAGCTCTGGTGCACCCAAGGAGCCAGAAAGGGCTCAACCAGCCGATGTGCAGCGCCGGGAGGGTAGGCCACCAGGGGCTGTCTACACCAGGTCAGCGGCCTTCAGCTCCAACTCATCTAGCCAGGGCAGCAGCCCACCTCATGCCTGGGGCCTCAGTGGCCTCAGATTCCACCCCCAGTTGCCCCCACCATGCTGCCTTAGGGCACCTGTGAGCCCCTCAGTTCCACTTGTTTTATTTTGGGGGCAGTTAGAAGGCTGTGACAGTTGCCGCATACCCCCTTAGTCCTAGGCAGGACCTCAGTTGCAACCAAGAAACAGGTATAACCACCCCACTTCATACATAGAAAGCGAGGCTCACAGTACTCTCTGCACACTCCTGTGACAGGCGTGTGTGTACGCACCACGTATACTCACAAACAGAAGCATTCTCTCTCACACACACACACGCACACCCAGGACGGAAGGGAAGTCTCAGATCTGTCAATGTCCCCAGTCCCCACCCCTACCCCCCAGCCAGAGGAAAAGGTGTTTCCCCTCAGGAAACAGATTCTCGGGCCAGGCAGGGGAGCAGGGCGCTGAGAGAGGGTGGAACCCTGCCATCCAGGGCCTTGGGTTGCCCAGGAGCAGGACAGAGCAAAGCAGCAGCCTACTGGCTCAAGCGAGCTCCACAGCTCTCCAGAAGCCTACACACCCAGGAGCAACCGAGTCCTGGACCCCCAGAGCTGGGTTCCACCAGAGCAGCTACCCTGCTCGGCAACTGGGGAGAGGCCCAGCTCAGGGATGTTCCTTACTTCATGGGACAGCGATGTCTGAGGACATTCACTTGCTTCCCTGGCACAGGAGGCTGAGCCAGGAGGTGCCCAGCGGCCCTGGGCCCCAGGAGGGAGTCAGCCCAGCCACAGTCTTCCCTGCAGCGGGGCTCACGCACCTGGGCTGCGCCTTGATGGTGAAGGTGTTGCTCCCATGCTGCTTCTCCAGGCTGACCAGCACATCATTGAGGTTCTGGTTGAGCTGTGGGCGGAACTGTGAGCAGGTGGGGGCCTCCAAGGCCACCAAACAGCCAACCTGTCCCCAGGAACATGTCTGCTGCCCCCCACCCCCACCCCAGGAACAAGCTCCTCTCTCCGCACACCAAACCATGAACAGCCAAGGGGAAGGCAGCTGCATGACTAACAGGTGTAGTTGCCGGGAACTATTTTTCTCCCTCGCCACATCTGTAGACATCCTAACATACCACATAAAGCTTTTACTTTTTTCTTTCCACAAAAACCATTTTTGTAGCCTCACTGTTGATCCTCACTATCAAGGTCACTTTACCAAGATGCTTTTCAGATGATACTCAACTGCCAGAAATTTCACCAAAAGAACAGGCAAGAGAGGAGGTTTACCTCATGCCCTTCGTAGTACAGAATATTTCTCTTTGCTCTGACCACCAGGAAGCTCAGAGATGAATTTTCTTCCCACTTATATGCAACTGTGCCCTGTGACGTATTTTCTAAACTTTTCATAAGCTATCTCAAATCTTTGAAGGGAAGGGGGAAAGGCAAGAAGAAAAGAGAGGCCTTAAAAGGCACAAATCCTGTAAACTTTGCAGTTTGAGAGAAACTGGCTTGTATTCCTGCCCTGCCTGTCCAGGGAAAGGCAACAGAAGTAGGGACGAAGAGAAGGCTGGATGGGTACCTGCTCACAGTCCCCCCTGGACATGAGGAAACTCAGGGGTGCTCCTTAGTCATGGTTCACGCCCAGGATCCCTCCTCCCACTGTGGGCTTTCATCCCTCTACAGCCCAGAAACAAAGTTAAACCCACCCAGCCCCAGCACTCCCCAGAGCACGGAGCATAGAGCTACCAATGTGGCTTCTCCACCTGTAACATTCACTCGGCATTTTAACCACTGGTTAAGTTAAAATGCAAAGCTGATCTGACTTCTTATACCACATAAAGTAGGCCTAGTTCAGTCTGTTAAGACATACAGGAGAAAATTTTCATATAGAGGAAACTCTAGTAGCTTCTTATTTTTTCCACACAAAGTAGGAAAGTGTCCCATTTCTTACCACTGAGCTACCCGGACAAGGTTAGCTAAGAACATGCTTGCAGTCTGAGAGGGGCTGGTACAACTCCTTGGCCTGTCTGTCCTCTCTAGGAGTACAGGAATGGGCATGTGGGGCTGGATCTGGGGACCAGCTCACAGTAGCCCCACTACATCTGGCAGCTCAGCAGTGGGCTCCTTGGCTACTAGGGTGCTCAGGCTGCAGCGTCTACACCTCTGATCAGACCCATGGGCAGTATCACCTGGAGGCTCACAGAGAGGCACACGGGCCTACCTTACTCATCTCTTTATGGAAATTCTCCTCCAGGCCCGCGATGCTCTGAAAGGTGTTGACGTAGAAACCTACACGGCTGGGGTGGGAGGAAAGGAGGAGGTGGGCAGGTAGCCTGGGAGAACTTTTGAGTTTGGGCCCCCAAGGAAACATGAGCTCAGAGAAAGTGGTTGCCTACCAGGCTGATGCCCACCCCGTACCCGGGCCTCACCTGTTCCACAAGGAGGGCAGCTCTTCCTGCAGGTCCACGTTCATCTCCTCAAACACCTTCTGGGCTTTGATGAGCTCCTCCTCAGCCTGGGGGTAGGGCAGGCCATTCCCTCTCTGGGTCTCAATCCCAGCAGGCTAAGCCAGACCGCCCCCCCCACCCCGACCCACACATGCCTCCTGCCCACTCTGCAGGTACCAGGCTGTGGGCAGGACACAAGCTGAACTGGAGAGAGACACTCCAGTGGGCTTCCCATTGGATGGTCTGGATGGTCTGAGAAAGGGAGAAGTCATTGCAAAAGGGGACCACCCAAGCTAGCCCACTGGGAGGGAGGCCTTGATGGGAAAGTTTTTGTTTTTTGGTTTTTTTTTTTTTTTGGCGGGGGGGGGGGGGGTTGTTTTGCGGCAGGGTCTTACTCTGTAGCACAGGCTAGCCCAGAAATGGAAATCCTCCTGTGTGCACCACCACACCTGGCTTTATGTGATGCCGGGGAATTGAACCCAGGGCCTTACGCTTGCTAGGTAAGAGCTTTAACCACTGTGCCATTCCTCCAGCCCTGTAGGAAGGTTTTCTACAAGGGGCTGGTGTACTACTAGGTACAGGAGTATACAGGGACAGGCCCCAAACTCAGACAATGGGGACCCTACCTACTTCCATGTGACCCCTTCCGCTGGGGCAAAGGAAGGGCAGACCCTGCCCCTGGCCTCCCTGCTGCTGTGCTGCCCTCCGGACCCCCCTGGGAGCTCCTTCCCTTCCTTGGCAGGCTCCTGCTGCCCTCCAGCCACCACACTCACTTGACTTCCCTGGAAGAGCCTTTCCCACCCACCCTTTCTCTCCTGCGACCTGTCCCAGCCAGAGGCAGCAGCTAGGTGACTCTAGGAAAGGCAGAGGGAGTGCCAGTGGGGGAGTAGAAAGCCAGCTGGGGGACAGTGCCCTCCCGGCGGCTCCCAGAGGCTCCTGTCCGCCAAGAGGGCACTGAGGTCCCACTGCCCAGTGAAAGAGGGTGAGTCAAATGCCGCCCAGGGTGGGGAGGGGCTCTGACAGCTGGCTTCAGGAGGATGCTGCTGGGGAGAGTGACTCAGGAGTGTGACTCAGATTTGGGGCGGGTCCTGAGTCACAGCCCAGAAAAGTGGCGGCAGCCAGGGGGAAACTTCCCCAGGGAGGCCTCACGGAGGCTCACGTTCTGAGGCTAGGGCTGCTGCCACCTTCTGGCAAAGGCAGCCAGCTGGCCCAACACCACTTTGCTGAAAGCACATGGATTTCTCCAAGCTTGGCCAGCTGTTCCAGCCAGCTGCAGGCAGCTGGACTCACCCAAGTGAGCTCCCAGCCCTGGGAGGCCCCAAGTTGGAGTCCTTGGTTACACGGTTGGAGCAAGAGGAGAAGCCACCATGCTTTCTAACTCGTCACCTCCAAGCACTCGCTAGAGTGGACGTATAGGCTCTTTGTCTGACTTGAAAATGTAATAAAAATGTAAAGGGGACCTAGGGACAGGGGAATCTATCTAAATACAAATGTCTGTTGGACTGCTCCCAGGTCCCAGTACGCGGCACAGGGTGGGGCCGCTCAGAGCTCCTGAAGACAGGGCCAGGTCTCCTATGCCTTTTGGGTCACATTCCTCATATTCTGGCAGAGAGCAGGTGAGCATTATCCATGATCGGGGGGAAGCCTTGCACCCCCCCCCCCATGGCTCCCCACACACTGGCAGGCAGAAGAGCAGGCCTCAGGTCAGCCCGCGTCCTGCAGGCAGGTTGCAGGGGGTGCAGCAAGGGTGAAGGGCACTTCAGGACCCACATAAGACCACGTGGAGCGGCCAGCTCCCACGAACATAGCCTGGAGAGGATGCACTGTCCTCCCCCCACACATACACACACAGCTAGGTCCACAGCCAGTCAGTCCCAGGACCCCAGCTCCGGGTCAGCTGGCAGCCCACAGCTAACACCGGTAATTCCAAAGTCTCTGCAGCTTCCAGCCAGGCACCGGGAGGAAGGCGAATCAAATAAAAGCGGGATCCAAGAGGCAAAGCCAACTTGGAGAAAGACTGAAATGTCTGTATCTATGGCCCAGAGATGGGATCACATGCTTTACCCTTCCAGCTGCCCTCCAGGCCAGATTCCCAACCACACCCCTTCCAGGATCCCAAAAGCAGCAGGCAGGCTCCCTCCCAAGCACCAGAACCTCCCACCCACACACGGGCTCTGGGTCAACAGCCCCAATCCCCTCCAGACCTTAACTCCCCTTCCCTGGAAGACTTAGTCTTTGGAAATCCCCCTAGGTCATCACTACAGGTCCTAGAGAACCAGGGTCACCCTGACACAACCTCAGGATGGAGCTGTCATCACCACTCAGTGCCTCCAAAGTCAGCCCCAAGCCCGGGCGTAAAGGAACTCAGGCAGCAGTTCAGATAAGAAACTGGCCCGCATCCTCACAGAGCTGTGCGGAGCCATCCTGAGCCAGAACTCCCAGGTCACAGGCACTGACTTGTGAGCTGAAGATGATTACAGCAGGAGGTGGCCCATCTGGACAAAGGGGCTCTGGTCTAGGAAGAAACCCGACCTCTGGGGTCAGGCCATTGCCACTCGTTCCCATCCTACCCCCAGCACAAAAGGAATCCAGAGTCTCACCAGGCTGTGTCTACACTGACCTAAACCATGCTAAGATTTCCCTGGAGCCATGTGTCCTGCATCATGGGGCGCCACTTCCAGCGGGGACATCCCAAGGACAAGGTATGAAGAGAAATGACCTATCTATTGCCAGGGTAGTGAGATATCCCAGGAATTCTGTACAATGAGCCTCCTCCAAGAAGCCACCTGGCTGGGACCACCTACCCTCCATGCAGCCTCCAAAGAGTCAACTTTGCAGGACCCAGGGTCTCTCTTCAGGTCTCAGTGCCACAAGCCGACTAAATAGCCTCCTGAATCACTGCGACAGTTCTCAGAGGCTCCCTGGCCCTGGGTCAGCTGAGACAGGGCCCAGACACATGGAACCAGGTAATTGGTCAGGGACCTGAAGAAGCTGGACACACAGCTCTAGGGCCCTGATCAGGAGACCACGCCTCTTTGGGTAGATCTGCCTCCTCAGCAAATTCGGGATAACCTGGGAATTGTCGGCAGCTAGAAAGATTGGCACATGCCAGGCCAGAAACCCTAAGGCCACCTCCCTCCCCACCTGAGCCTTCAGGGAAACACATGACTCAAAGACCTTGTTCCTTGTTCCTTGTTTCTGGAGTGCCAGGACTACAGAGGCATCTTGGGGAATCACAGACCAGGGCCCCCAGTCCAGGTCAGCCTCCATCTGCCTAGGATTCTTGGCCTCAGGTCTCCACTGAAGCAGGTGCTGTCCTAGTAGAGGTGCCCAAGAGTCTCCTACCCAGCCACACTCAGCAGCCCTGGACTGAGGGCTGAGCTCACGGTCAGCCCCGCCTCCCAAACCCAGAAAGTAGTTGAGCCCTCTCCCTGCTCAGGAATCACAGCCTGAGGGGCAGACAGGCACCCTGAGGGAGAATAGGATGACAGACCCCAAGGCATCAGCACGTGCGAGGTTAGAAGCCAGTGTCACCTGATTTCGGAGCAGGTTAGTTTGGGCTACGAGATGAGCCTGCAGTTTGCCTTGGCACCACTGGGGGGCAGCTTTCTCAAGCAGCGAGACAGGCTAGGGGGCGGGAGGGGAGGTCAAGGTGTAGGAGAGTAGAGAGAGACAGGAGGGAGGTAGGGAGAGAAAAACAGACACAGATGTTAAACATTAAGCCCACACGCCTCAAAGGGAGAGACAGACACGTCAGCCCCCCTCCAAAGCCAGCCCCACAGCAAGGAAAGGACCCAGCGGCTGAGAGAACTGAATTATAGGCAGCCACCGGAGGGGGCACAGCAAGGGGTGAGCTCCAACTGCAAAGGCAAATGTGAGAGTCGTTAGCAAGGCAGAGGGTGCAGCAAGCAGGAGCTCACCCAGGGCACAGGGCCCACCCAACCCCCCACCATGTGGCCAGAGTGGCTGGCCCTGGGACCAGCCCACCAGCTTATTCCAACCAAGGCAGAGTCACACCAGATCCTGTGACAGAATTCCACTTGGTGCGCCAGGCAGGGTGACACCATTCCAGTGAAACCCAAGCCAGGTCTACACTCCTTCTGGAAAGAGGCCCCACAATGGGCCCCACCCGGTATCCACAGGGGCCTCCTACCCATCAGCCCCAGGCTGACACCCCCAGCCAGGGACCTTTGACAAGCTACCCCGATCCATCACCCTCACCTGCCTCCCAGCCCTTACCTTGGCAATTTTGGCTTCATCCTTCTTTTTGGCGGTTTGGAGGGACTCGTAGTGGTGCCGGGCGCTGTCATAGTCCACCAGCTTCCGTCCTCGCTTGGCAATGCGCGACTAGGGGAAAGGAGGCAGACAGAGGAGGACTGAGCGGCGCCAGAGCCCATGCTGAGATGCCCAGCCAAGCCAGACCCACACAGACGGCCCTGGGCTCCACACCACCAGGGGCCCACTGGAGCCCACGCAAGGCAGGAGCGCTCCTCATCAGGGCAGCTTGACCTCTGTGCCAGATAGTGCCCTTGCCACACTGAGCAGCATTATGAAGGCCTAGCCTCTTCCTTGGCCTTGCTATGGGCCCCTTAAAAAACCCCTCTGCACCCTGGCTCCTCCTCCCAGAGCTACCCCTTGAGAATCAAGAAGCCAAGGCATCCGGCCTGGGTGGCCCGTGGAGCCACATGCATGTGACACCCACTAAGGCATCAGGGCCGGCACATCGTTCACCGTCCAGTGCTCCAGACCCCCGTGCTTCCATGGACACAGCACAGGGCCTGTTCACCTCAGGGGACACGTGAGGCTCTGAGAGCTCCAAGCATATACCCAGGCCCAGTAGAGGCAGACACTTCCTGAACACACAACCACACAAATGCACACAGAGACAGAATCAGATAACAGGCACCATGCACAACGATACACACACACTCTCCTAAGCACACACAGCCTGATCACGGCAGCACTAGGGGTACACACATGTCCATGCTTACACACCCTCACACATCTTACATAATCACGAGCGACATGGCCACACACATGCAACACACCATGGGGCCTCCTGCCATCACTCGAGGACTCAAGATCCAGGAAGGGGAGCAGGGAGGGGGCAGCTGGTCACAGAGGGGCAGCTCTGGAGAAATGAGAGGCCAGGCCCAGGGGTCACCCACCTCAGGGCAAGGTCGCCTCACACTGGACCAGTCCCAAGCTCTACCTAGGACCCCTTCTTGCCAGCACCTCCCACAGGCTATCAGACCAAGCACAGCGATCCGCCCTTAGTATCCTCGCACCTTGATGTCAGGAAATTGGCCCAGGTACGTGTCCATGGTCAGCAGCGCCTGGTCCACCAGCTTCTGATGGTAGTCCATCCACAGCAGGTCATTGTTCTGAACCAGACAAGAGCAACAGAGCATGCCACCAGGGAGCGGGCCCACACCTGCCCCTCACCCCCGGTGGGTCGTCCCCAGCCCCATCCCCTCAGAGCTCAGTGGGTTCTCAGAGCCTCAGGTTCCCCGACTGTAAAGTGGGGGCAGATTCCTCCTCTTCAGCCCTCCATGGGATAATGGTGAGGGGCAGACACACTCAGGACCAGTAGGGTCAGCAAGGGAGAAGACAAGATGCAATCTAGCACTCCCTCATATGACAATGTGACAGTGCGTCAGAAGAAGCTGCAGAGAGGGAAGGCAACTTGCCTAGGGCACACAGCGCGTGCGTGCTGAGGAACCAAGAGAGCTGGGTGGGCAGTGGGGAGGGCAGGAGGTGAAACCAGAGGGTCCACTGG
Source organism: Ctenodactylus gundi (assembly GCA_004027205.1). Taxonomy (NCBI): domain Eukaryota; kingdom Metazoa; phylum Chordata; class Mammalia; order Rodentia; family Ctenodactylidae; genus Ctenodactylus; species Ctenodactylus gundi. The sequence goes on along the minus strand of PVKB01004309.1, from coordinate 56,941 downwards.
GAAGGGCTGAGGCACCTGCCCCACGTTACCTCAGCAATCTTGTTTGCCTCGTCCCTGCCGGGCCAGTCGGGCTCGTACACCTCCTGGAGACACTCGGTCAACTTCTTGGAGGCCTCATGCATGGCTGCAGGGCAGACATGAGGCCATGGTCTTCATCCAAAGTCCTGGGTGCCACTGTCCCTGAAGACACGCCTTGTGCCTCCAGAGATGCGCCCGCCCGGCCCCGCCCACCCCTCACCTTTGACGGAGGCCAGGTAGGCCCTGAGGTCCTTCTGTAGCCGCGTGCCCTCGGTCTGCCAAGAAAGGAGAGCCAGCTCAGAGCCCGGCACACACTCAGCCCCCTTCTCCTTCCATCCACTCCTGCGTGACACCGGGCTGCTCATGTGCACATGCTGTGTCACTGAGGGTCTCTCTATGTCACTAAATTGCCCAGGCCAGGCTCAATCTTGCCAGGCGGCTCTTCTAACAGCAACCACTACCCAGCTGTCCCTCCAACAGGCCAGGAGGGCACACTCAGATAAACACAGACCCCCGCCTCTCTGGCACAAACTTTCACTGAGCAGGGCTGCATTCCTGGTACTGACCCTGCTTCAAGACTCCTGGCCCCCCAGCTGTAAATCACTGCTCCCGTCCCTGTATGGAAGGCAGGAGGCAGAGAGCCTGTGCCCTGGACGCCACACTGGGGGATAGTTGGATACTGCATATGGCATGGTCTATGGGTCCCAGGGTATGCGGCAGGAGTTCCCAGCCCCCAAAGCCACAGAAAGGGGCCAACCCATGGCCTTGAAAGGGTTGCACCTCCAGGAGAGATCAGCAAAACCCCATCACCCATCACCGAGCTCCTATTAATTTCTAATGCCACTGCTGATCCGAAAGAAAGCAGAACTTCCCTCCCCTGGTCCTTGGGAGAACAGTCTTCAACTAAACTGCTTCCTGTTGTCAAAAAGGTTGGGGATCACTGGCACACAGGACCAGCGGGACAGACTTGCCTCAGACAATGGCGGACAGGTGACCGATGGGCACAGGGGCATGAACCACAGTGACACACCCACAGTGCTCCTCCAGTATCGTGCCAGGGAAGGAGGGCCTGAGCAAGGCTCACAGGGGCAAAGGGTTCAGAGCAACGGAGTGGCAGGTCACCAAGGACAGGAGGCTTCCAGAAGAGGCTGGCATTATCTGGGTGCAGAGGGTAGTGCTAAGGGAGGCTGCGGGATGCAAGATGTCAGGAAAGGCTGGAGTGGGAGTGGGCAAACGTGAGGCTCCTGTGCCAGGACAGAGTGGCCCCAGGGGCCTCCTGAGACAGTCAGCAGAGTGGTGCTGGGCACTGGCCTCAGGTCCCCTGGGTGGTCCATACCACAGAAAGAGGGGGCAGGAAACTCCAGAGACAAGGGAGAATGAGGCCCCCAGCCATGAGAAGTGCAAGCTTCCAGAGCAATGTGGAAAGCAGGGAAGCACACACAGGTCTGGGGGCCCTATAGTGAGCTAATGAGCCTCTACGGGCTCAATGTCCTCACCGGTACACGGGAGGAATTATCATCTGATGCACCACAGGTGCTCAGGGAAAAGCTCAGACAAGCAGCTGGGTCCCAGAACCTGGAGACTTCAGGAGACCAGCATCACACCGAGAGGGACACAAGAACAGCAGTGGCTGAGGCTGCCTCGTGTCACAGGACGGCACCTCAGTCCCCTCTCACCAGCTGCCTCCACAGACACCCTGGCCCTGGATGCGGGTAAGGGAGACTGCCCCGCAGCAGGCCATGGCGCAGAGAACCAGCACCAGGACAGTGTTCCAGCCTGAGGCCAGGCTCCACCCACAGGCCCAACTCCAGGGCGGGGGAGCCTTTCCAGGTTCACCCCAGTAACTTTACCCGCCCCTGCCCCCTCAAGGGAGCCCTTCCTTCTCAGCGACTGGCTCCTGTTAAGCTCTACGTACCACCTTCTCAACACCACTGCCCCCACCTGGCCAGCAAGGAAGCTGAGAGAGTCAGTGACTTGCCCAGCATCACAGGAGACTCCAAGGGTCGGGGAGACTCTCTGAGGCTGGGTAACCAGGCCGCAGCGTGCCTTGTGGGTGAATGGTCGCATGGCCCTGGAGAAGCCACAGACCTGCCCATTTATTATAATGAACCCTTCATGTTACAGCAGAGCATCTGGCAGGGAGGGTGAAGGATAGCACATAAGACGGTGTAGAATAAAACTAGTGGGGGACATGGACAGGAACAAGAGCCCTCTCTGCAGTTCCTCTGCGTTCTCCCTTCTACGGTTGAGATCTGGAATGCCCCCCACAAGCCTCATGTTTGAAAGGTGATTTAATCGTGGGAGTTGATCCACTGATTTCCATGTGCCATTGGGAGCTAGGGCCTGGTCAGAAGAGGCGGATCACTGGGGCTTTACCTGGAAGGGGCAGATTACTGAGGCTTGCCAGGGACGGAGCACTGGGACGTGATCTGGAAGGAGGCACCCTAGCCCTGCCCTTCCTCATTCCGTGGCTTCCTGCTGTCATGCCGTGAGCAGCTTTCCTCTGGCTGGGCCTCTGCCACCTGCCTCCACCACTGCCTACTGCCCATGAATGGATGAGACCCCCCTGAAACTGTGAGCCAAAATAAACCTTCCCTCCCTCAAGTTATGAGTGTCAGGGATTGCGTCCCAGCAACAAAAAAGCAAAAAAGATACCCACAGAGGACAGCTGTCTCCTGCAATGTATGAAGTTTGGTCCTAGAATTCCCTCGAAGGTGCCAAAATCCACAGATGTTCAAGTCCTTTGCATACAATGCCACGTATCTGCACAGACTACACATCTCCTCCCAGATCCTTTAAATCAATCATCCCTGTATACCTAACACGATGCAAATGCCACAGAAATTGTTGTAATCCTGCACTGTTTTTATCTGTGTCATATTTACAATTGTATTGTTCTTTTTAATTCTTCACCCAAATATGGTCAGTCTGTGATTGATCCAATGCATAGTATGGAACACATGCAGAGAAGGTGTGCTGGCTGCACGGTACCCAGTACAACCCTGGGCAACAAAAGCCCATGAGCTCCCAAATTCAAGGCTTCCCAGTTACAGAATGAACGAAGACATGGAAGGCCAATCCTCGAATACTCAGGCCCTCTGGAATTCTGGTGGAGCTGGGACTCGGAGATGACATCAAAACTGTCCACTTTTTTATTTTGTCTGTCTGTCTGTTTGTTTGTTTGTTTGTTTGTTTGTTTGTTTTGTGGTATTGAGAATTGAACCCAGGACCTTTGCACTGAGCTACACCCCCAGCCCATTTGTATTTGTTTAGATTTTGAGCAACGATCTCACAAAGTCACTAAGATGCCCAGGCTGGCAGAATCTGTAACCCTCCTGCCTCCGCCTCACAGAGTGCTGGGTCCAGGGGGTTCATCCACTCTTGACACAGTCTCCCTGATCTAACAGTTAAATGCTCTGTAGGTTGAGATGACAATAAATGTGTGTTCATGTTGTGTTCCTATGGGATCATCTGAAGTCTTAGAACCTTCCAGACTCAGTTTTGCTTCCTGCAGCGTCTTCCTCATCCTGGCCACCCCTCTAACCTCCTTCCCCTCTATCCTTCAGCACCAGCCTCCACACGACACCCAACTACTGGATCCCCACAAGGCAGGCTGCTTGTGTTTCTTGCACAACACTGGTTGTGAGTGAGCCCTCAGAGTACAGATGTGTAAGGGGCCACCCCGGATGCTGCCGCCCCCATGCCTCACTGCAGCTGGGTCCCTAAGCTATATCCCCTGGGAAGACCCCTGCCTGGAAGACCATCTAACTATCACCTGTAGGACAGTGCCAACAAGCCAACACAAAGCCACCTCCCAAACAGGGCATCTGAGAAACAATTCTTTGGACGCTCTTGGGGTTCTAATCACACCCCTTGCAGAGCCAGATGGATGAAAAGATACTAGGGTCACTGTTCAACTTGGCCCATTTGAGTTAGTAACAACAGGGTAGCGCAGGAGGCTGGGCTCAGCCAGTGTCCCACACCTGCTAAACCTCTCTAGACACTGCTGACCTCTCTTCTTGGCAGACCTAGGGGAAGGATATCCCCTCCTGAATGGACCCCTTCTGGCCCCATCTCTGACTCCTGCTCCTCAGCTGATCACTGGGAGACCAGTTTTCAGGTAGCAGCAAGAGGTGCCAACTATACGCCAAGCCCAGGTGGGCCCTGGGAAAACGAAGGTCAGACCTGCTTTGCCTCAGCAAGCCTTGGATCCCACTAGCTATAGGAAGCACGGGGCCACCAGGGAGAGACCCAGGGTGGCTTCCAGAAGGGTTCGACGTGCGGCACTCTGGGGATGCAGAGGGCTTCCTAAGGCCACTCAGTGCAGGGGTAGAAGGCAACAGTGATACCTGTGACCATACCAAGTAGGCCAAAGAAGGCAACGCATCTGTGTCACTGTGACGGCAGGTCACAGGCAGCCAGGTGACCTATATCCTCTCCTAGGGTCACCATCACAGGAGAGGCTGGGAGACTCAAATCCCTGAAGGCTAAATTCCTTATCACCCAGGCCCTTGTCTTGAGCTGGCCCTCTGTGCCAGAGTCTCCCAGGGAAAGATGCAGGAGAAAATTCAGCTTCCAGGCTCCCCATGGCCTGCACCACCTCTATTCCCTGAAATCATTTCAGAGGAATGACTTTCATGTCTGTCCCAATCCTGACACCCATCCCACACACCATCCATCCTTGCAAACTAGTCAAACCCAGGACAGATGGGCTGTCCTAACACCCAAGGGAGGGTTACCCAAGACTAGAATACACTTCAAAACTACCCTCTCCCCTGTAACCTCTGGCCCCTAAATACCCAGTCACCTCAAGAAACTGGGCAAAGAGGCCCAGTTCAGGTGAAAGCTCGCCTGAGCCCACGGACATGGTCTCCAGTCTAAGCTATCTTTAGCTGTGGCCTCCATGCCAGACCCTCTACACAGGGATCAGCGAGTAACCACCTGCCCAGGGCCAGGGATCCAGGAGGGAAGACACAGAGAGAAAGCACTGCAATTTCAGCTCCGGGCACAGGCCACAGTAACCTCTGCCCCCACATCCGTGTACATCTCATCCCCCACCAAACAGCCAGCCTGCTCTGGGGAGATGCCACTGTTCCACCCCCAAGGCTGGAGCTCTTTTTCCAGAAGGGCCACGTGTCCTCAGGACTAGAGCTCAGCTCCAGAGAGGGAATCCACAGGACCCAGGGTCTGAGTTTAAATCCCCCAAACTATTAGCCAGCGGTGTGGACTTGTTAAGTTGCTTAACCCCTCTGAGCCTAGGTGCCTCATTTGCAAATGAACAGAGTATCAGCAGCCAATTCAGACAAGACCACATGGATGTGTCTGTAAAATTTCCAGGTAACAAAGACCTCTAAAAGGACCTCAGTACTGTTCCTAATCCAAGAGAGCTAGCTGACTAGGGGCCAAACCTCAGGGCTCCCAGGAGACAGAATCAGAAGCTGAAGCTGTCCATTCCCTGTTCAAGCCTACTTTTAACAGATGAGGAAACTAAGGCAATAGAAAAGAGTCCTACCTGGGCCTTGAAAAACCTTCCATCACAGGCGCGGAGGCCAAGCAGCAATGGCAGCTCCTGCCCCTGCTCTGGGGAGCCTCTGGGCTGAGCCTCCTAGCAGGCCAGGGGCTTTGCCCCGCAGCCTCTCCCAGTGTGTGCCCAGGCTTCTCCCAGTAAGCTCCTTGACCCTTTCCAAGAATCCTCCTGACTTCTCCCAGCCTGCTCTCCTGTCTACTCTCAGCTGCTCAGTCCCCTCTCACCAGCTGACCTGTGAGCTGTCTAGATTCTCTCCGCTCAGGGCCACTCCCACTGCAAAGGCTTTGATGGGCACTTTCAGTACTTTCTAAGGCATGGGACATGAGCAAGGAATATCAAGAGGCCTGAGTTCCCATATTGGGGCCACCCTGTCCCATGCTTAGCACAGCTTAGACCCTAATCTCTGTCCTCATACCCAGTCCCATTCCTTGTAGGCTTCTTCTCTGGTCACAGTTCCCATGTGTCACTCACTTGGACTGGCTGGAGGAGCCATAGAGCCATGGCCCAGAATATCCTGCCGCCTCCTCTCAGGGAGAGGGGTTGCCAGGGTCACCTTGCACTCCCTTCTGCTGCTCTGGCCTTGGCAAATGTCCGAAGGAGGCGTCAGAGGTAGCCCAGTCAGGGTTCCCCCTTCAGCAGAGTGCCCCCTTTCATCTGACCACAGGCCCCAGACTGCAAACTGATTAAGCCTCTTCCAGTCCGTCACTGACACCTGCCCTGGAATGGCAAAGCAGGCCTTGGTAAGGATGCCCTGGAGGTCTCCTCCTGGCTTGGAACCAGATCAGTACAGGTCTGCATCAGTGTCCAAAGCTAGATGGCCTTGTTTGAATCACCCAACTAGTCTAAGCCCCAAATGCTTCACTTTCAAAAGACAAACGATGGTCCGTGATCATTTAGAGGCCTCCAAACCATCTACAGAGGACCTAGCCTACAGCTGGCACATAGCCAGGCACCTGTCGTGGCCAGCAGAGGCCCAGATCAAACCCAGCCTGCTCTGACCTCACTCTAAACCTTACAGGGCCTCTTCCCTGGCAAGAGCGCTCGTAGCTCCCACGTGCCTTGGCACATGGCTCTTACACATTCCGACCTCAATCCCTTGTCTCCCCTGCCCTACTCCTGCCTCCCCGATTCTCTTACTCAGTCTTTCCCCAGACCCGAGTGTGCTCCGGCCCTCTTCTTTCCCAGTGTCCGTCTTCCGGCTCTCTACTATGACCTCACCAGTGACCCCCGGCCCCTGTTCTCCAAGCTGTCCCAGTCCACAAATTCAGCTCTTGCCACTTCCCACCCGGCAGGACCATTCCATTCTCCACACTCACCAGCTGTTTGTTGAAATTCTGGACACACTGTTCAAACTGCTCATCCTTTGTCTCATCTGCCTTTCCCAGTTTCTGGAGGACCTGCCGAGGCAGAGGAGGAAGGAAAGAGTATTACCTTGAGAATCACAGTGGCCAAAAGAAGGGTGCTCTGTCACCTGGGCCAGAGACTAGAGCTTGGGGGCCTGGGGCCCATGTCACCAAGCCCAGGGCATGGGGACCATCAGGTGATCTGCTGTCTCTAGAGATGATTTAAAGTCTATGGGAGATATGCATAGGTTCTATACAAATACTATACAAATTTTTATTCATTTATTTAGAGACAGGGTTTTACTCTATATAGTCCAGGCAGATCCTGAATTCACCATGTGGCCAGGCTGGCCTGGCACTCAGAATAATCTTCCTGCCTCAGCCTTCCGAGTGTTGGGATTACAAGCATGCACCATCATGCCCGGCTAATTTTTATGTGGTGTTAGGGAACAGAACTCAGAGCTTGTTCATGCTAGGCAAGCACTCCAACCACTGAGCTACCTCCCACACCCATCATGCCACTTTATACAAAGGACTTGAGCATCTGTGGATTTGGGATCCTGAGAAAGTCCTACAACCAATCTCTTATACCTACTGAGCCAACAGCCCTGCAACAAAGTCACTCTCAAGATAATCAACCCATTCTCTTGATAACAACTTTAACCCACACAGGAAGGAAGGCCCCACCTCCTGACACTGCTGCACTGGGGATTAAGTTTCCTACACAGGACCGTGGGGGACACATAGGGATCACAGCTGCAGGTCAGCAGTCTCCAACCTTTCGTCACAAAGAACGGGTTTTGTGGAGGACAGTTTCCCCACAGACTAGTGGCCAGGTGAGTGGTGTTAACATCACCCCTCAGCTTCACCGCGGATCACCAGGCATTAGATTCTTACAAGGAGCCTACTACCCAGATCCCTCGAACGTGCAGTTCACGCTCCCACAAGAATCTAATGCCACCAACGTCACAGGAGGGGAATACAGGTGGTCATGGGAGTGATGAGGAGGGGCTAAAAACATAGGAAACTCTTCACGCTGACCTACCACTCTCCTCCTGCTGTGCCTCACTGGTCACCAACTGGCCTGCGGTGCCAATGCTAGGGACACCCCGACTTGGAGTACACAGTACAATTAAAATGCTATAGAGATACTTTCACTGCATTATTTGGGGGTATAATGACAAGAAAAAGCCTACACGTCTAGTACAGACACAAGCACCACAGGCCTAACTCAACACAAGAACAAGACACATGGGAGATGGCTGTGCTCAAAGCAGCACTGGAGAGACCCCGGAGGCACGAGACTGCGGAGGACAGGTGCATGGGTCCACCCACCTCCCTGTGGGTGTGGATGCAGCGTCACTCCACACGTGGCAAATTCAGACTTTCCCATGTGGACTTTCTGGAGCTCATTCTCCCCGCTTGCTTTCAATTGAAGGCGCGCTGGATCCATGGGTGTAGAACCACACACACAGAGGTCAACTGGACATGCAAGTCTGCACTCTCCACCTGCCTCCGCCATGCTATCTCGGGGAACAGGGATGCCTCTGCCACCCAGTGGAGAGGCAAAAAGACCCTACCAGCTACAGCCCCTTGGATGGGACTTCCCAGGGCCAGAACTATAAGACACAAATTTCTTTCCTTTATAAATTACCCAGCTTGGATTGTTTTTTACTTTTTTATTATAATTATTAACACGTGTTAGCTGCACAAATGAGCAGGTTTGATGGCAACATTTTCATACACACAGGGAACCCACTCTTCTTACCCACCCTCCTCCCTGCCTTCCTCTTGCCCAAGAGTCTCCTTCTACTTTCAGGTCACCCTTCTCCACCCCAACACAAAAGGGAAAACAACCTTGCCTTTCCGTCTCTACTTCTCTTAACACAATGACCTCCTGGTCCATCCATCTCCCTGCAAATGACGTCATTTCCTTGTTCTTTATGGATAACACTCCATTGTGTCTATACACCAGGTTTTCTCCATTCCTTCTCCTGCTGGCCACCCCTGGGCTGACTCCGTAACTTGGCCAAGTGAACAGTGTCCACGGTGTGCAGGCATCTCCGCAGTATGCAGGTACACGCTGGATGATACGGCCATGGTACACTTGGTATTTGAGGGGCCTCCACGCTGATCCATACTAATTTCCATCCCCAAAACAGGATAGAAGGTTCTTTTTCTCCAGTGTTCTTATCTACCCATTTGTACCTCTCCTGTTTGTTACAGCAAAATAAAACAGACAAAAACCATGGGACCAGGCCTTGGCCCAAGGCCCCCTCAGTCTCCACCCGAAGCTGGCCTGCTGGCCGTGAGCAGGAGCCTCAGCACAGGCCACTGCAATGCCAAGCAAGAGAGACTTCAGACAGCATGGGGGCAGGGCAGCCCTCCTCGCTGGCCTCATGCTGCCCGCCTCTGGAAGCACCACCCCACCCTGGCACTGGAAAGTGAGCTGAGTGGGAAAGGCCAGGCAGGGGTGGCCCCATCCCCACATGACTCCAGAGGGAGGAGGACCATGACCTCCACAAGCACGCCCACAGCAGGCTAGTTCTCCCAGGCCGAGGAGGGCAGCGAGGGGTGCCCGGCTGTGGAAGCCACTTGCACTGGACTGTCAGGTGTAAGCAGCCCCAGTCCCCTGCCCCCCGCCCTCAGTGCCCAGCAGCAGGGCCTGGTGCTTGGCCACCACACATCACACACAACTCTCTCACACACCCATACTTACTCAAGGAGTTTGCATGTGCCTGTTACGGGGAAACACAACCCAGGGCAGGAACCAGGTCAAATCCCGACCACCACCTACCTTACTTGATGTCAGCTTCCTACTGCCACTGTGCACCGTGCCACATCCCGGTCACAGAGAGGAGGCCTTTCTGACAGCCCCTGGTGTCTAGGACTGCCTGACGCACACCCCACCAGCTAAATGCTGCTCGCCCTCGCTAGGGCGTGCCCCCACACGGGGGCAGAGGGATGAGGTTGCTCTCTCCGCCCCACCAGCGCCTTCACCCCCAAACACTCTTGTGAGCACACGCACAGCCTTCCGTTTGCTGAGACGGACCACTGATCCCATCAACATGTCACATGGTGAGGGGGTGTCCCTCCCCTGAGCTCAGACACACCACTAGCGGAAGCAGAGGGACTAGGTGTCCACAGGGAGCCAGTCCATAGGGCGTAGAGGACAACTGAGCTGAGTTTTGAAGAATGAGCAGGAGTCAGGTGAAACGTAAAGCCTGGAAGCACCGGCCTAGTTTTGCACAAAGGGCCGAGGAGGAAACCTCAGACCATCAGCTTCATTTACACTCATTTCAAACTTACTGCAGATCTCTCGCTTTGTCATACACAAGGTGGCAGGAGACTGAGGCCCAGGCTGGCCATACCTCAGCACAGGAGGCCTGAGCTGGAGGGAGGCCAACAGGTAGGGCCCACAGAGCCAATGGTCTAGGATGTCTGATCAGCGCTGCCCCGAGTCTCCTCACATCAGGGCTTCCTACCCCACACCCTCAGCCCAAGGCCAGATGTGAGTAGGGCTGAAGTGGCAGAGGAGGGTGGAGGCTCCTCATGTGCAGCCTCCAAAACTGCCAAAGGAAACAGCTTCCCCAGGGAGGGCTGGTGTGGTCTGGTGCTTGCTGTGGGGATGGGAGGAGGCCTAGTCCCCTCTCTAAGCAGGTGGCCTCTGGGACTCCTGGGGCACGGGTGGGGGGTCAGGACCAGCCTGCTCACAGCAATGTGGGGAGCCAGGCCAAGCCCACTAACAGACCTGGGGACAGCCAAGCCCCCAAGCACAAGAGAGTCCTGGGGCACATCAGTGCAGGGCCACCAAACCAGAGGGTACTGGGAGAAGGGAGGTCCCCAGTCCCCACCAGGCTTGCTTGAGCTAGGGCGGCTCACAAACTTCCTGTTTCCCAACCCTGTGCTCACTTCAAGACAACAGATACCTCTCCTTACGTCCCTATGACTACAGCAAGCGGGTAGGTCCAGATAAATCAGGACACGTGGCCAGAGGCATCCAGGCAAGAGTGGCCATGGGAGTGGCCATGAGAAGGGACAGGTGGGCAGGTAGTTTTGCACAGTCTGTGTGCTTTTGTCTGGCCAAGCCATGGGCAAGTGGTCCCCTCCTGAGACTCCCATCCCTCCCTCGGCCCCAGAGAGTAGCTAGGGCCCTGCATTTACAGCAGCAAGTGCCCACAGCTTGAATGGCACAACACAGGGCAGGGATATATAGTGCCAGCGCCCAGGGCCCAGAAGAAGGGCCAGACCCAAGAAGGACAAGGAAGAAGCGTCATATGCCTCATTAGCCTTGTCCCAGGCTGATGATCAGGCTGGAGCAGAGAAGGGTCCTTTGCCCGCCGAGTACCCTTATTCTGAGTGCTACAGAAGGCAGAGAGGGGCCCAGCTGCCCCCAGCACCCCAACACGCATGCACACATGCCCGCACATGTCCACATCCACCCACACACGCGCGCTCACAGCCAGTCACACATGTGCATGCCTCCCTCCCAAGTCCTCAGCACCCTGCTCCTGCAACCCCACAAAAGACAGCAAACTTTCACCTTTCTCATCTCTTCCCAGCACCTGCCCAGCTGCAACCTCAGGAAGACTCTGGTTAAGAATGAGCCCCACCCCGTATAGGGTGCGGGCGTCAGCCCGAACTTCCTCCTCCCAGCAGAGCCCGCGGCCGGTGACCACAGTGACGACAGGATGCATGCCTTTGCACCTTACAGCTGCACACCAAGGCCGCTAGGCAGAGGCCGCAGTGAGACACCAGCCAGGGTCTCATCAGAAGACACCCAAGAGGCAACCAGGATCGAGCCAAAGGCCAGGCTGCCCACCTGTCCTGGCACCACAGGATTTCAAGCTGGCTCTCCAGCACCTGGGGTTTTCTCGTGTGAACTGCCCCCCCTTCACCAGCCGCCCCCCACAAACAGCTCCAGATGACAGCACAAGGTGGCCTCTGCCCTCAAGGGACCTCTCAGGAAGACAGGAAGAGCAGGGTGGCCAGATACAGGCTCTGAGGCCTCAGAGACACAGCTAGAGAGGACAGACTGCACTGCTGCCAGGCCCTGCATGGGCAGGCAGAGGTCAGCACCAGGCCCCCACAGCCTTCTCTCCTGGCCGCTGGCTGCACTGGCCCCTCTGCCCTGGGACAGGTCTTTCCCCTGTCACCATGCCGCCCCACCCCACTGTGTGACCTGCCAGGACACTGTCAGGTGGGGGGTCTGCGAGGCCTCCAGGAACCCAGGAGCCAGCAGCCCTGTCCAGAGGAAAGAACAGATCAGAAGAGAGGTTCAAAGCCACTGCCAGCTACCAGGCTTCACAGGCTCTTCCTGGCCTCTTACTTGAAAAATATCAACCTCTAGAAAAGTCAAACTTTCACCCAATCTTCTGAATTCACCAGCCAATTGTTACCGCTCAGTGGTCAAAGTTGCCGTTATCTCTCTCTGTACAGACAGCCTGGCCTTTCTGCTGCCCCTGTGCTCAACCAAAGGAAAGTATGCCACAGACGTGACCCTTCACCCCAAATACTCACCCCTAAATACTTCCACACAGTTCTTAGAAACAAGAATTTTCCTAAATACCAGTGGTATCACAAGCATACCCAATACATTTAATATTTACTTGTGTGTATGTGTGTGCATGTGTGTGCGTGTGTGTGGTAATAGAGATCAAGCCTAGGGCCTTCACTACATGAGCTACATCTCCAGATTTCTTTCTTTTTTTTTTTTTTTTTTTTTGAAATGGAGTCTTGCTAAGTTTCTAAATTGCCCAGGCTGGGCTCAAAATTGTGATCATCCTGCCTCAGCCTCCCAGAATGCAGGCATTGCAGACCTGCAACTCCAAGTTCACTGAGTATTTTCTAATATACAGTCCCCACTCTTTTCTCCTATAATTATTACCTTATTGGTATATATTTGCAACACACAATAACCATATCCACCTTGGGCAGGTGGCGTATACACTTACCACATCTTTACCACTTGCAGCCCACACCCAGCAAGCCCAGTCGTCTCCTGAAATGTGTCCCTCAAGTTTGGCTTGTTTGTTTTTCAAGATAGAACCAAGTACAGTTCCCACAGCACTCCTGACTGTCCCGTGATCTCGGCTTCCTCATCCAGAATAATCCCCCACACACCTATTATTGAGTCTATTCACATTTGTATTTCATGACACTGACACTTGTTAGAGCGGTACAAAGCAGCCACCTGGAGGATGCCCCTCGCGTTGGGTCCTCTGAGGGCTTCTCTGACGAGCTCAGGTGAAGCGCTATTGTGGTAAGAGGTGCATGGAACCCCTCCTTCAGCGCTGCCAGACGCCTGCCCACGTGGCCCAAGCTGCAAGTTGGTCAGACGTCCTGGAGACAAAGAGAGCTTTCTCTCGGAAACTAACTAGTCACCTTAGGGAGATCAGTGCCACGGTATGCATGTCCAAGGCCAGCAGCTGGTAACTAGGGACCGCAGCATGGGCAGCAGCCTGCTGCTCGGAGTGCTGTCCGCAGCCGGGTGCGTTACCTGCAGCTGAGAGCCCAGCGAAGAAGAGAGGAAGAACTTCAGGCTCCAGACCTGCTAAATCAGATTTCATTTTAACAAGTTCCCAGGGTGCTATGTGCCCAGGGAGGTGTGCGGACCACCTGCCGCAGCACCCCGCTGCCATCTCCTCAGGCCTGCAGGCCCTGCTGTGGCCCACCCCAGCATCCCCCTCCCCCGCCCTGACTTCCCAGGAAGAACTTCCTGGTCTTCTCTGTGGAGGGGTGGTAAGGCCTGGGTTTTGTCTTCAGTGTGTTAAGGACGTGTTCCACTATTGTGCGTCCTGGCCCCCCAGAGTTGCAGGCGTGTCCTGGCCCCCCAGAGTTGCAGCCTCTGCGCTGTCTCCATTAGTCTCCCAGGGCTTGCTTCCTTTCCGCCTGTGCCTATCCTGCCTAAGCCCCAGAATCAGTCATTTCCTTCTTCTTCTACTTCTTTTTTGTTGTTGTTGTGTATTTGTTTTGTTTTGTTTTGTTTTGTTTTGTAATGGGGTTGAGCTCAGGCCTTCACATTGAGCTCCATGGCCCAACTCACTTTTTAATTTTTGATTTTGAGACAGTGTCTCACTAAGCAAGTCACTAAGTGTCCCAGGTTGGGCTCAAACCTGCAGCCCTCCTCCCTCGGCCCTCCCAAGAGTATTGAGACTACAGGCCTGCCCCAGAGGGCTGGACCAGCTTTTTTTAAATTTTTATTTATTTATTTATTTATTTTGAGAAGCCCTGACTCCCTTTAGAGGATGGGTGACCATTACTCCTGGGGTCCCTGTTCGAGGTACTGCATCTTCACTTTGTGTCATCAGCTATGAGATATGATTCCACTTTAGAGATAAAAGAGAACAGCTAAGACGCTGAAGGAGCTGGCCACCTGCTCTACGAAGAGAGCCAGGATTCTGAGTGTTGTGGTGGCCGTGTTAGGTGGCCCTCAGATCTGTCAACTGTGGGACGTGAGAGAGACCAAGGGCCCCAGCAGCCACCCTCCTGGCCATCACCACGTGTGGGCCAAGGCCACTGTGCCCACCACTGCTCAAGCAGACAACTCCCCTGACAGGCCACTAGGTTGGCTCAGGGGCATGACTGGCACTTCTGGCCACAGCCTTTGTCCCTCCCCCTCCCCTTCTCAGTAACAAAGGAGCATGCAGCAAATCCACTTTGTCGCTGAGGTGCCCTCATCAGGGCCAGACCTCTTCACAGAGGTCGTTCAGGGCTATAGCTCTTATCCCAGCTGGTGACAGCTCCTGCGCCTCATCTAGCCCAGGCCAGCTGTGCCTCTCTCTCCCCAGTGCCAGTGAACTCACACACAAAGCAGCAGATGCTCTGCCCTTCAGAGTAGCAATGCCCAGTCCAGGGGTTCGCAATAGACCTGGAAAGCAGACCAGAGCTGCCGTGGTGCCCTAGGGTGGGAGGGAGGGTAACCAAGGGCATAGGGCTGTCATCAGGGCTTACCCTCCCTGGGCCCTGCATCAGCCTCAGCTGCAGTCACAGCGGGAGAGATCACCCGGTCCCTGCCCAGTAGCTGAGCCAGGCGCTGGGGCCTCAGTGCCAGAAAGCAGCTCAGGAACACACCAGAGAAAAATCCAGCCAATAAAAGCCCTCAACCCTCCTACAGGGCCGGGCTGGCTACAGGGGCTGTGTTGCCACCCTCCAAAGGCCCCAGGACTTCTTAAGAAAGATAAGGAGGGCTCACACATGGCCTTGGGCAAGAGCTGGGAGTGTTCCCTCCTCAGGTGTGAGGTGACACCCAGGTGCACACCCCCTCTCTGCAGGGGTCTCTTCAGGGTTTTCCAGTCACCTCTGGGCACAGCAGGAAGGTGCAGGCACCAGGAAAAACACCACAGAGCCAGGCAAGGAAAGGGAGAGGACCAGAATGAGGAAGATGACTGGAGAGAAGCCAGAGAAGGGAAACCAGCAGGCTGGGAGCTGGGCTCCTGCCCAGGAGGAGGCCAGTACCTGGGGAGAGGGGTGCCAAGGCAGCACCCCCCTCACCTAACACTCAGGCCGCCTCAAGAGAGGAATCTGGGTCCTGGCCTCCAAACCCGGCTCTCCCTCTGGCAGGCTTTGGGTGTCCACCCGCAGGGCCTCTGTTTCCCCAGGCTGGGGTGGGGGTGGCAAGTTCCTCATCCAGCTGCCTTCCCATTGGAGTCTAAGTTCCCACCAGCTGACCGCCTTGGAGAACACCCGCCCTTCCTCAGTAAAACTTCACAGTCCTTTGAAGTCCATAAACTAGAGAAAAATTAGCAGGGCATGGAGCCCCACGCCTGTCATCCCAGCACTGGGGAGGCTCAGACAGGAGGGCTGCAGAGGGCGAGCCTGGGCTACACAGTGAGCTCGGGATCAGCTTGGACTGCAAAGCAAGAGCCTGCCTCAAGAAAAAAAAAAAAAAAAAGTGTGTGTGTGTATGTGTATGGGTGCACGTGTGCACACAGGCACTATTCTGGAGCCTGCTGGCCACTAGCCTTAGTTAATCTTCACGTATTTCTAGTACCACCGCAGGTGTGGCCCCTTGAACAAAGGCATAATATCAGTCTCAAACAACAACATTCGCCTGCCCTATCTCTGAGACAAATGAAGAACAGTACAAATGACCGGATGGACGTGTCCCCAGGATGAAGTGACCCAGACCCCTCCTCACAAGCATCAGATAGAAAAGCCATGGCCTGCCTCCCCGGCGACCTGGTCCCTACGGCACCACTGCTCTCTTGCACTGTAGCCATACACTCTGAACTCCTTCCCTGACTCCCAGTCGGTCCTTCGCCAGCCTGTGGCACTGGCCCTGTACCCACTGCCCTTCACATCCCGTCCAATTGGGCTCATATCCCTGGGCCACCCCAACATGGCGACTGTTGGGCCCATCGTACAGATGAAGAAACCGAGGCCCAGCGAGGTCCCTCGGCTGACAAGCGGCAGAGCCCGCACTCCAAACCCATTCAATTCAAAAGCCCAAGCTCAGCTTGAGACTGGAAGCTGGCCTCACAGACGCCTGAGAAGAGCAGGCAGGCAGCAGCGGGCTGCGGTGGGGCGGCTGCAGCCCAAGATCCACATTCCATCTTGCTGCAGTCTAAGGATTTGGCTGGTAAAGAAACTGCTTAGTGACCAACCAGCACAGACAGACTGGGGTCAGAATGCAAAGTTCGCAAGGATTCTCCCGATGAAAATGCAAAACCGGAAAAATGTGCAGGGCCAACAGAGCCTGGGCAGCCCCCTCCCGGGGAGCTCCTGGCCTCCAGTGTGCCAGCGGTCAGTCTCCTCACACCGTCCGTGGTGGAGCAGCCTCTAGGGAGGCGTGTCCTGTAGGAGAGCCTGCTTCCTCTTATCAGGGATTTACCCTTTCCTCAGGAAACATGAGCGCACACGGAAGTCTGGGGCTTTTGTTTTTAATGTCTTTTCTTCTTCTTCTTTTTTACAGTACTGGGAACGGAACCCAGGGCCTTCACAGAGCTACATCTCCAGCCTGTTTGTCATTTTTGATTTTGAAACGAGGCCTCGCAAAGTCACTAAATGGCCCATGTTGAACTTGAACTTGCAATCCTCCTGCCTCAGCCTCCCTGAGTGCTAGGATTACAGGCCTGTGCCACCTCACCCCACACCACTCCCTGGCTCCAGCTCCTTTATGTCCTTAACTGATGGAATAAACCCTTGGCTGCGTCAGCCCCAGGACAATAGCTTCAAATGGGAAAACCAAAGTACAGAGACAGATGCCCCATCTCCAGCTGGTGGGAGGGCGGGGCCTGGCCGCCTGGCTCCCTCCCTGAGAAAGGAGGTGGAGGGGCCTGGGGGAGGGCTCAGAGGATCCACCTCTCCACTCCCATGCCCTCAAGTCTAACACAGGGATGGTGTCCAGCCGCCCAGTCCAGGGCCACAACTCCCCTTCCCTCCTCCCTCCTCTGTCCCTTCCAGGGTGCCTGAAATTCCAGCCAGATCAGCAGATAAGCCTGTGGCTGAGCAGCCAGGGTGGAGCCACCTAGACTCCACTGAAGCTGGGGTGGGCAGGGAGGCCAGGAGCCAGGCAGGGCACAGCAGGAGCAGGGCAGGGCCAGTGGGGAGGGACTGATGGGGCAGCTCTGAGAAGCTGACAGGGATGGGCCAACCAAAGATGGTCCTGGCTCATCCCCAACCACCAAAGTCAAGAGTTCTCAGCGTCTCCTGAGGGCAGGAGGCAGGAGGACGGCCTGCAGTGAAGGCTGCCTGGCTCGGTAAGCATGCGGCCCAGAACAGCAAACCCTGTGCCCATCATGTGTCACGGCCCACCTGTCCCCAGGTCGGAAGTGGGGAGCCAGCCCAGAGGAGGGCAGACTAAGGGAGCCCCTGAGCTAATCCTGGCTGCACAGGCCTGTCGTCCCAGCATGCTGGGAGCTGGAGGCGGGAGGACGGCAAGTTCAAGCTTACCCCGGGCAACTCAGCAACTTTGTCCCTGTCTCAAAATCAAAATAAAATGAACCAGAGACCTGTGTCAGTGTGAAAGCCCTGGGCTCAACCCCAGCGCCCTCTCCCTCAATAAAATAAATTAATGAGGGACTGAAGCACCAGAGCCCCAGTGAGGGCCTGGGTTTAGGGGTGGCAGGATCCCCCTCAGGACTGCCCAAATGGTCACCACCCTGCCAAGTGCCCACCAGTGGGCAGAGGGGTTCCTAGAAGGGCTAGGCCACCCGGACCACAGCTAAGTGCCCAGCTAGCCCCCAGGGAGGTGGGGTGCCCTCCCATGGCAGCCCAGACCCAGCAGCCCTTGCACAGTGAGGAGCCCCCACCCCAGGAGGCACACGCCGGTCTGGTGGCAGACTCTTTCAGTCCTAACACTCTTGGAGGCTGAGGCAGGAGGATCAAAAGTTTGAGCCCAGCCTGGGCAACTCAGCAACTTGGCGGACCCTGTCTCAAAATCAAAACTAAAAAATTGGATGGGGATGTAGCTGTGTGAAGGCGCTGGGCTAAATCGTCCCCACCAGAGAGAGAGAGAGAGAGAGAACTCTGAGCAAAGATCAGGCAGGAGAGAGGAGAGGAGACAGGGCAAGAGAGCAAAGCAGACGTCTTAGGGAGAGCTACGGGGAAGTGAAATCTGGTCAGAGACCTGAAGAAGTAAAACACTGGGAAGAAGTGCATGCCAGGGAGCAGGTGCAGCAAGTGCAAAGGCCCTGAAGTAGGCACAGGTTAGCAGTGTCCATGGATAAGCAAAGCCAAAGTGGCTAAAAAGGGGACAAGAGGGCAAGTACAGGATTAAGAGGCCCTGAAACACCAGCTGCCGGCTTTTGTGCTGAGCCCTCGGCATGACTCATCCATCTACCCATAGCCTCATGAAGAAAAGACTGTTTGTTACATCCCCCTGAGCGGCAGACAAGGCGCTGCCTTAAAAACTCCCCATGGCCCCACCACCAGCTGAAAGGGCAGTCAGAATCCTCCCGGACCGGGCCTTTATCAGTGTCTTCTGTCCACTATATAAACAGCTAGGGCTAGACCATGGCCGAGGCTAGACCAGGGCTGAGGCTGGGCCATAGCTGAGGTTAGACCACGGCCAGAGAGGTTCCCAAAGGCCTCTAGCTCCTGAATGCCAGCACAGAGCCTTGCAGAGCTGGAGCCAGGCGTGCGCTGACTTCCACGAGGCCGCACTCCCACACCGCGGTGCATGGCACACCCTGCAGTAGGACAGGCAGGAAGAAGGTGACTGCAGTGGCCGGGGACGGGCAGTGGTGGCCGGCCCAGCCCAGGCACTGGTGAGAAGCACTCAGCTGCAGATGAGCAGCTGGAGGTGACACCGTCACGCAGGGCAGGGGCACCGGCATCTGTGAGGAGAGGCACCCAGAATTGGACAGGAGGAGGGAGCCACGATCCGGCTCCTCGGTCCCCTCCGCGTCCTCTCCTCCCACTCTGCGACCCACTCAGGAAAGCGACTGGCTTGGGTGACTAGGGTGGATGGGTAGGTGGGGTTCCCTTACGGTGGGGAGGGCAGGGGCTCCAGAGCAGGCAGGCCCGGGCTGTGCAACCGGGCAGTAACTCCACTTCCCTGCTGTTTAGGACTCAAGGGTAACAGCCTAGCCAAATAGCCCAACAAAGTGACTGCTGGTTTGTTTCTGTTTTGTTCTCTATGTTGGTCATCCTGCTTTGGGATTCTCTCACCCTGACCGGAAAGCTGGGGCAGCCCCGTCTCCCTCAGCACCCAAACAACATATGCCACTCTGGTACCTGCCAGCCTGGGGCCCTGACAGTGACCCAGGGACCCAGGGGCATGTGCTCAGGACTCCCAGGGCAGCAGAGACACCAGCGTGCCCCACGCCTCCCCTCTTAAGCATCCTTCTTCCCGCCCCCAGTTCTGCAGGGACCCTGCCCACCACCACCCAATCACACTGGTGCCATTTATTAGAAAGGTAAAACTGCACGAAGTCATAGTAATGACCCTCCTGGTGAAGCCAAACTGGCAGCCATCACTATGAGGGGCCCTGGCTGGACCTCCATTTCTCTCTCACACACACCCCCTCCCCTCTTCCCCTCCTCTCACTCAGTACCAAGCCCAAAGGTTGGTGGCTAGGACATGGCGGCAGAATGTGGTGACATGGGGCGACCCTCCAGCCTCCTCTCTGGGCTGGGTGAGGCCACTAAGGACAGCCTGGCTCCACGGGCCAAGCCATGCCCTTGGCCACAGCAGCTGCCCGCCTGTCCTGAGATGTCAGCAGGTCCCACCTGTGCCCCCCACACTGCATGGGTGCTATTCTCAGCCCAGGCCAGGATGCCAGCCAGAACGGGCGAGGTCTGTCAGCTCCTGCAGCTCACCCGCTAGCACCTGCTTCAAGGCCCAGCAGGGAAGAGCAGGGCACTGGGCTGTCCTGGCAGAGGCAGGCAGAGCTCAGGGCCCCAGGAGGGCAGGGACAGTTCCTGCCACACCTACCCCCTGGCCAAGCAAAGGGCTGAGCTGGGTATCTAAGAGCCCCATACTCCTCACCAGGAATCCCCCTCTTCCTAGCAGTGCCAGGCTGAGTAGGCCCTTTGTGTCGCCTCCTCAGACAGCCCTCTCTGCCTCCACCCGGCTCCGAGGACACTCTTGTCCCCCAGACGTCGTCAGTCCTTTGCACCTCCGCTCCTGCCTGAGCCAGACCCAGACCTGCAACCAGGTTATTCACCCAGTGATCTGAGTCCAGTCTCCATGCCGGTGACCTGAGGACCACTGGGCGGCACTGTCTTACTTTCTCATGGCTGTGACTCAATCCCCAACACGCAGAAAGCTCAGCCCTCCAGCTAGGGAGGCAAGATTTATTTTAGCTAACAGTTTCAGAAAATCACAGTCCATTCACAGGTGGGCGGCTGGAAAAGGGTGGAATCATGTGGTGGGGCAGGAGCTGGTACTCCAAGAGACAGAGATCCTCTCAGCCTGGCAACAGAGAAGGCTGGGTGGAAGGGCGGGGCCAGCCCACGCCCCTCCAGGTCAAGCCCCAAGCCTCCGCCCATCCCAGCCAGGCCCTGCCTCCAACACTACACAGTATCCACAGGTACAAGAGTCCAGCTGCTGCCCAGCCTGGAGACAGTCCTGCTGGCCTC
This sequence comes from Ctenodactylus gundi, assembly GCA_004027205.1. Taxonomy (NCBI): domain Eukaryota; kingdom Metazoa; phylum Chordata; class Mammalia; order Rodentia; family Ctenodactylidae; genus Ctenodactylus; species Ctenodactylus gundi. Next base: position 36,028 of record PVKB01004309.1, on the reverse strand, counting down.
CTGCATGCCTCCTGCCTGGAGTCCCCATGTCCCCAGGCTCGGCCCTCCAGCTGGGAAGGAGGCAGGGGCACGAAGTAGGGGCAGCCAGAGGACTGTCACAACTCCAGCCGGAAGCAGGCCCCCGCCCTCTGAGGCAGGCAAGGTCGCTCCAACCATCTTCCAGGACTCCATAGAACCCTAGTCGCACCACCTGAGAAGGTCCCCCAGACAACCCCCAACCTTTGCTCAATGATTCATGTCTCCTTCCAAGTCTCCAGAAGGATTGAGGCGGGCAGTCCAGAGATACTGCTGCCTCTGGCTCATCCCTAGCAGCCCTTACCCTCAGGGTCCCCTTCACCAGGAGAAAACAGCCACCAGCCCACGCTGCCAACAGTCCCAAGCCAGTGTAGGTCGGGCAGGGCTGGGTGAGGCTGGGAGCAGATGCCCACCGACAGAGCCCAGACACTGGTGGCCCTTGTCCGCCCCCATTCAAGAGGGACTCACAGGGTGGGGGGCATGACAATCCTCCCACGCAGGACATGAGTCCAGTTGGACAAATAGGAAAATGGGGCTCAGAGAGGGTGAGTAGCTCACCCAAGGTCAAAAGGCTCAGGAGGAGCAGAGCTGGGATTTGATCCTGGCCCTCTGTGCCACCCTTCACAAATCCTGTCCCACCCTTATCAGCTGAGTCTCACGCTCGAGTTCACTTGGTGCTACTATGTGCTGAGTGCCCGAGACGCACAGTAGGACTTGCCTCCTCCCCTGCAGATGGAGGTCCAGCAGGTGGGACTGTTCCCCCACTTTACAGAGGTGTGAACCAAGCCAGAGGGTTAAAAATCAGGCCCAGGTCATGGGGGTAGCAGGGCAGGAGCCTTAATCCCAGGGTCCCACCCTCACCTGAGGCCTCCACGGCAGGAATTTGGGAAGCTCTCACATACCAGTGTTCGGGCAGCAGCCAGGCCCAGAGTGAACCAGAGCGTTGCAAACAGTTGGGGTGGCCTCCCCGTCTCTCAGCATCACGGGCAGGGTGACCCTCTCTTGCACCACTCTGTCCTCACTGATGAGCTCGGCTTTCCAGCGCTGAGTCAGCTCTCCCAGCCAGGCCCTGCAGCCCGCACCGCCCACCACGGGCAGGCCCAGGATCTGACCCCACCTAGCCCACCCAACAGGGCTGTCCCTCTCATTCTCAGGAGGAGCCGAGAGCCCCTCAGCTGTGGCCTCCCACAGGCCAGCCAGCCAGGAGAGTGGGGTCGGGCTGGTCACTTGGGGTTGGGGGTGGGGGGCGGGCAGTGACATTCCAGCTCATCTAGGCCCACTTCCAAGGCCACAGCTCCACTGAGTCCTTGCAAGGGACACCAAGAAATAAACTCTCCACCAAGTTTATAGTTCAGAAAAAGAACAATGTTAGGATCCTATCTCAGGTTCAGCAAATGCATCCAATCAATTGTAGATTCTGTTTCTCCGTTTAGAACACGGTTCAGCTGAGACTCCTGGCTACTGAGTTGTCCTTAAGTCTCTCTTTGTGGGAGGTGGCAGGTACGGCACCTGAGCCCCAACTCTCTCCCATCCCTACCCAGCCCTGGGCTCCTCAATTCCTGTGGGCACCCGTATCCCCCACACCTGCCTCCTTACTGAGCCACTGGAGAGCTCCGCTCTGCAGGGTCACCTTCTCCTTTACCGTGCCAGTCTCCGGCTGACAAGGGTCCTTACCCACAAACCCAAACACACCCAGGTGCTTGCTGACAGGCAGCCTATACCCCGATTTTCACTTGAAACACAAGCCCTCTCTTTGCTCTTCCCCCACAACTGGGTCAAACCCAGGGGTACTCTACCACTGAGCTACATCCCAGCCCTTTTAACTTCGCGACAGGATCTCACTAAATCATCCATTCGCACAAGGCTCAAACACGTGCACTCTTCCTGCCTCGGCCTCCCAAGTAGCTGAGATCAGCATTCACCCTTGTGCCAGGTTCCATTATTCCTTTAAGTCATTTCCTCTCAGTCTGCCCTTTCATTTCCTGGAGGTGGAGGTGGGGTGACAAAAGTACAAGGGCCAGGTCCAAGGCCTTCCCTGGACCTCAGTGTTCTCTTCTGCCCAATGGGATCATTTTAGTCCTGCCTACATCGTGGGGCATAGAAAGAAAAAAATGACAGGCCCTCCTGAACCATCCTCACCAGTGGAACACAGCAGAAACTCAGCAGCTGTCATCCATCCAGGAAGGGGAGTCACATGATCCCAGAGGGGCCACTGAGGCCCCACAACCAGGCCAGGTTCCCACCTGGTCTCGCAAGTTACGTGGTTCCTCCAATGAATGAACAATTGACTCATGCCTCTCCCTGGCCCCTTCCCTCCACAAAGCCCCTCGCACCCCGTAACACCCCCTCCCACTGGAGCCACATACCGTCCTGGCCTTGGACACACAGCAAATCTCCTGCCTCAGCCTCCCAAGTCCTGGGATCAGAGGCGTGCACCACCACATCTGGCTTATGTGATGCTGAGAAATTGAGTCCAGGGCCTTACACATACACACATACTAGCACTCTGACCACTGAAATATGCCCCTCCTCAGCACTGGGAAGAAAAAATTTTAATGTAAGTGACTCGGCTCAAATAGGGCATGTAACTTACCCAGGGCCACAAAGCAAATCCTCTCTCTCTCTCTCTCTCTCTCTCTCTCTCTCTCTCTCTCTCTCTTTCTCTTTCTCTCTCTCAGCAGGTTAAGGCTTCTAGTTCTCCCCAAAATGCTCCCAAATTTTCTTTAAAGGTCAGGGATGCCTATGGGTGCCCCCCACTCACCCAGCCACCCTATCTGGTCCCAAAGACCAGATATCCATGGACTGGCTGACACGTAATGAGACAGTGATGCCAGCCACCTCAGGCGAGAGAAACAGGGGTGCCACAGTGGACTGAATAGATGGGAAGCAGGTCCCCTTAAGGATCTGCCTTGGCTGGGGGGGCGCGGGGCTCTGGGTGCCAGGTCAGTCTCTGGGGCCCAATAGCAGGCCCTGGATCGCCCAGAGCCCAGGCATTTTGGCAGGCACCCCAGGGGAAGGATGAGCTGAGCACAGGCTCCAAAGAAAGCAGCCACAGCTGTTGGGGACAGGGGCTGGTCTGGCAGAGGCTCTCCTGTCACCCACCCCCTGCGTGCTGCACTCACAGGTCTCAGGAAAAGCCCGCCCACCTCAGCAGATGCGGCCTCCATCGACCCAGAACACAGTACCACCACTCCCTTTGCACTCAGGGGTCCCCTCAGGCTCGGAGAACCCTCCCAGTTCCCACCAGGAGCAAGGGAGACCTCTAGTTCCATCTGGGCCAGTGGCCGGCCCATCAGAGCACCGCACAGGAAGAGCTCTGAAGAGGCGAGCAACCTCCTCACTGTCCTTGCAACACACACCTCTGCCACCCAGGCCCACAACAGTCACCCCACTAACACAAATCACCCCAGGGCCCTGGTGTCGCCCCAAAAGCAGGTGAGCGCATCAGAGAACAAGCACAGGGGTCGCTCCCTGCCCTTCCAGCGTTGGGGGTATCAGGGACTCCAGGATCACAGCCTTTCTTGTCCCTGGTCCCCTGGTCCCCTGGTCCCCTGTCCCTTCCTGGGAATGACTGGATTGTATTCAGGCCAAGGCCACTCCCTCTGGGGACTTGGGGTTCACTCCCTCTCCATCAGCCTCAGCATCTTACTCTTCAGAAAGCCAGGGGTGGAATCTTCCCCTGACCCCAAACTGGGAAATGGAAGAAGGGCTCAGGAGATACCTGAGGAAAAAGTAGAAATCCTGGTCCCACACTGTACTCACATGCTTCCCAGCTGCCTGGGACAGGCCTGAGCCACCACCTGTCCGGCCCACCTCCAGGGCCTTCCCTGCCTGCCCAGGCAGGGCCCTGCTGGCCCCATGGGGACTGACCAGGCTGTGCCCTCCTGGCCCCCATGGGGACAAGTGCTGTGTGAGGACAGGTTTCTCTCCTTAGCTCCATCTACAACATCTCAGCATCCTGGCCCACAGCAGCCAGGACACAAATGAGAGGCGACAGGCAGGACAAACACAGTGGCCATAGCTGCCATCCAGGTGGGCTTTCAATCAGAAGAAAAGGTTGACACATATAAAACCAGGAGCCCATCTAGGGAAACAGCAGGTCCCCTGACAGAGGGGCTCTAAGGAGAAGAGGCCTATGGTGTCCTGAGCCAGGCTAGGCCAGCCTAGCACTGGCAGCGAGGAGTCCCTCCTGTGGCACGGGCCGCCTGCAGCCGCCCACTCATTCCCATGATGACTTGGGCTCAGCCTGCAGCGCCCGGCCCTCACGCTACAGAGGGGAGGGGAGATGCCCACAAATCCAGGCTCTCCCGTGGGGCAAAGGCAGCAGTGGGGGCTGAGCACAGAACAGGGGTACAAATGCCCACACCCATGCTGCCACAGGGAAGTCCTCAGCACCCCAAAGCCCTGCCCTCAAGGCTCCCAGGGCCATCCCCTCCCCCCACCTCATGCAGTGACCCCAATCCCTCAGCGTCTGTGTGGCACTCGAGATCTGGGTCAGGGAGTGGGGTGAAGGTGTAAGGCCGGGAGGCAGAGGGAAGAGGCTTAGAAATGAGCCGGAGATCCACATCTACGGGCAGGGGCTCACAGCCACTAGCAGTGACATCTTGGGTTCTCCAGTCAGCACCCAGGACCTCTACAACCTGGGAGCACCTCCCTGCCGAAGCCCAAGGCCACATCTTAACACAAGGCAGGACTGTCCAGGAAGGTCGCGGACAATCGCAAGACCCAGCTACCAGCACCCAGAGCTATAGCCACCGGCCACACTCCGTGCCCACCATAGCCTTCCACGCGCCATGGTACCTGATTGCGAGATAAAGAGGCACAGAGGGAGGTCTGCATTGCACAAGGGTACAACAGACAGGGTGGGTGCCAGCGCTAGTCCAGAGGTAAAGAACCTATTTTCTGTCGAGGACCATTTGGATATTTATCACATCATTTACAGGCCACAAAAATCGTCATCTTAAAAAAATTAGCTTGCCGTGTTTGGTGAAATATTTAACAAACACACCCCTAAGGTGACACAGACGCACCCCCCCACACACACACCGGCTGCAGTCCAGCCCCAGCCCAACCCTGTGGTCACAGCATCCCTCCCCTTCCCACCCATACCCTGACACCCAACCTCTGCCTGCCATGTGCGCTGTGTTCCCCCCGGGCTCCCACTGCCTGAACAAGCCATGCAATGCACCCAGCTACAGTCAGCCCTTGGGATCCACGTGAACGGACTCAACCAACCCATTGTCAAAGTACTCAAAAGAAAAAAACCGCATCTGTACTGAACACAAACAAACTGTTTTCTGTCATCATTCCCTAAACAACACGGTATGCCACTGTTTACCTTGGATTTACATTGTTATCCAGCAGCATAAGCCACCCCACATACAATGTCATAGGCAGACACTATGTCCTTTACATAACGGACCTGCACAGTGGATGATTTTTCTATGTGTGAGGTAGAGGGCCTGGAACTGATCACCCTAAGATACTGAGGGCCAACTATATGCCCAGAGCACCTACTTTAGTGTGCCAAGCGGATATATGGGTGCCACAGTGACTTCAGGAAGCAGGACCCTGCTCTAAGGAGCAGAGGCACATGAGCCTGGTCCACCTGGGCTCTGGCCTCCGAGAGGGCACCACACCGCAGAGGTGAGACTCCACATTGGAAGCCTTCCCTGCATGCCTGTTTTGGTCACAGCACAGCCATTTCCTCCTCAAGAGCATTTATATAAATGTCTAATATCCCATCATGTCATAAAAGGAACACTGTGGCAATGGCCAAAACAAAGGCAGGCAGGATATAATTCTAGAATAAAGGGTGTTTCTTTGTGTGGAGCAAGTTGGATATAGCTTTTATTGTTTGAGAAAACACAACACACACAAGCTCAGATGGTCCATTCTGTCCTCAGTTTTGCACACATAAATCCCTGTCTCTGCATTAGCTTCTCCAGGCTTCATCGCCGAGAGTCTATCAAATCCCCCAGAGTGCAAACCTGGGCCCCAGGTTGGGCCCCAAATCCTGGGTCTTCGAGGCCAGGCTTCTACTTCATCTGCGTATCTCCAAGGCCTCCTCCGGGGGCCAAACCCACCTAATGACCAAATGGCAGGGCAGCCCAGACAGCCGGCCCAGACATCATCAGTGATCTATGCCTCAGTTTCTCCTTGCACTGAATGGGTCTCTTCACACCCTCCCTTCTTGGCAGGTACCCATTGCTGGAACCCACCACTGCTACTATCAAATGAGTATTTGACAAAGCTTCCTTCAAGGCAAGAAGAGCCTGCCTTTCTCTTCTACAGTCTATCAGGCCCCACAAGCAGGTTCTGCCCCTTCCACAGCAGAACAGAGGAGTCTGAGCCCTGATAGGAGGGGCTCCAGGGCCCTAACCCATCTGGTAGATGGCCCTGCATGTTCCATCTTTTCACTGGCCCTATTTCAGACAAGGAAACTGAGGCTCTGAGAGGTCAGCACAACTGGCCCAGGACTCAAGCGTGCCCGGGGAAGGCCATGGCACCAGCTCTCTAAGGCCTGTGTCCCTCCATGACACTACGTCTCTGCTTGGTGTAAAATCTCTCCGTGGCCCTCCCCAGTCTAGGACTCCTACCTAGGCCTCTTTCTCTCCTTGTCTCTCCTGCTTCTCTGTCCTACAACCCTGGCCAGGAAGTCCTGTCCCCATAGCCCTGCATAAACCCCTACCCAAGCTGTAAAGATGCCTGGGCCTGTCCTCCTTCCCTGGCTTTCGGGTTGGTGTCCTTTTCTTTGCATTTATAATCCCCAGCGGACTTGTCAAAGAGACAGTTTTAGAAAAACACAACTTAGCAGAGATCTGATAGAAAGCCTCTCACCTAGAGACCCAGCACTAAATGCCAGCAGTGCCTGGGTCTCACACACCAAAGGTGGTCCTGTTTTCCTGCTCCTAGAGCTACCAGCCACCAGAGTTTCCGGGTACAGACAGTCTCCCCAGTCAGGATGGTACCCCACCAAGGCAGAGGCTTGGTTTATTCACTGCTGGGTCCGTCCCCTCAGCCTGCAGCAGGGCCCAGTGTATAGAGATGCTCACTGCTTATGTGAGTAAACAGAACAAATACATGAATGCCTTCATTTTACACACAATAAAAAGAGCTGAGACAGGGAGGCAGGCCTGTCATCCTACTGCTCTGGGAGGCTGACACACGAAGATGGAAGTTCAAGCCCAGTCTGGGCAACTCAGCAACTTAGCAAGACCCTATCTCAAAATCAAAAATAAAGACAGGCTGAGAATGTAGCTCAGTATGAAGCCTTGGACTCAATACCCAATTTTACAAAAGGAAGAAGAAGAAAAAAAAAAAAAAAAACGGAGGGAAAGCATACCCACGTTCACAGAATGTGAGGGCAGGAGTTGAGATGCACTCCAAAGCAGCCTGATTCTTGAGTCCACACTGCCACAGACCGCCCTGCACACACTACTCACACACATGCATGTGTGCCCCTATACATACACGTACATAGCACACACAGACATGACACACACATACGCACGCACGCTGGGCTGTGACTGTGACAACATTCTAAGCCCTAGGCAGCTAGGGGCTCGGCAGGGATTAGCTGTCTACAGAGGCCTGTAATGGACACTCCCAGGAAGAGGCGCTGGGAAAAGGGCAGTGTGGGAGGAGGGCTCCCGCAGGGCCCATGGAGCTGGCACACAATGAGCACTCTGAGGAGCCAGCCGTGCACCTGGCAAGGGCTTTACTCCCACAGCACACCCGCAGACCCATCGCTCTTCTCAGACTACGTACAAAGAAAAGAGGCTCAGGAACGCCCAGCATCCACCCACAATCCCAACGCCAATGCAGAGGACCCAGAGCCCGTGGGCCTACTCCTGTCACGTGCTTGGTGACATGCTGGGCAGAGGAGACTCAGGAACCTCATGGCAAAAGAACCCTGTGAGGCCAGCCTTGGACTACAGAAGGAGGGAGGGGCAGAAGCATTCTCCATACTCTGTCCTGGCCACACAGTTTGGATAGAATGGAGCTGGGCCGAAGCCACCTGGTCCAGGGCCAAAGTGCTGGTTAGGCGGCAGAGAGCAAATGGTGACCCACGAGGAAGGGGAGGGGAGGGGCCAAGGCTGGGCTTCTCTGGATCCCTGGGTGCATGGCTTTCCTAGGCACTCAAGATTTGGCCATATCTGGCCCAAATTTCCTACCCAGCCACCCCTTCTTTGTGGGGGAGCTGGTGCCTCACCATCCTCACTCCTGCTCCACACATTGGCCCTCACCTGTGCTTCCCAAGCCTCATCTTCCGTGTACTCCAGGCAGGCACCCCGCAAGCTCCCGCTGCAGCCAGCAGTCTGCGCCAAGGCTGCCCAGGCCTGAGGGGGCTCAGGGAGACCTGGGGTCATGCTCCAGCCTCCTCACGCACACCCCACCCCGGGGTTCATTGCCCACAGAGCCTCCATAGCCATCCCATGCAGCCAGAAAGGACACCAGAGCCCTCCCTCCACTGGCCATGAACCACTGACATGAATAATTAGGAAGCTGATCCAAGACTTGGACGGTACAGCAGATGCCTGGACAAGCCACAGGGAAGAGGCCCAGTGCAGGGTGACAGAAAGGCAGAGAAAAAGACAAAAGACCAGGGGTGGGGGAGGGGACAAGGAAAAGGCCTCACTCAGAAAGAGAGAGAGATGGGGACACAGAGGAGTTCAGTGGCTCTGGACAGGGCCTGGGGACAGGGGCGGGAGAGGGCTGTGTAAAATCAGTGTCCCCAGAGGCTTTTAGCCCTGCAACAAGGGCTGCCTGCTTCCCAGGGCCCCATCCTGTCCAAGTGGCCACATGCAGCCAGTCTTCAGTATAGTAAGACTACCCTACAGTTGCTGCAAGGAGAGACCGCACAAGCCGGACTCCGACTGAGGACTCCAACGTGACCGCCTCGAGGGAATCTTGACCATGAAGAGGAACATGGCGCCACTCATGGCCACGTGGTGTCAGAGTCCTATAAATAAAAGCTGCTGCCCCTTCCTTCCATGAGCATCTGTTCAGCTGGGAATGGGCACCCCCCCACACACCCACCCCACTGGAGCTCCCTGCTACGCAGCCTGCACCTCTCCCGACACACTCAGGGTGGCCAGCCAGGATGGATGGGGAAAGCGCACATCTCACCCTGCCAGGGCCTTCTTCCTGGGCTTGCTCCTGGCCCAGCTCCACCAGAACAAGACCTGGCCTCCTGCATGCTCTCTCCACGAGGACTCCTGGCCTCAGACCTCCAAGGACGGAAGCCAATTACACCCTCCACCCCAGCTGTCCTGTCCCCAGCAACCCCACCCCCAAGGGGACCGCCCGCCAACCTTTAAGCCTCTCTGTCATCCGACCCAGGCTCCATCCTAAATTGGCGTTGCCCAGCCACCCTTCTGAGGCCCAAAAATGGACACAATCATTTATAGCGGGTTCGACAAGCCAAGCGCAATGGGAAGATGATCTCATGGCGCCCACAGGCCTGAGCTCCAGGCATGAACTCTGCACACTGGGAATGGCTGTGAAGTGGACAGCGGCGAGACACACCTGACAGTAAGCTCCACACAGAACAGAGCCACATGCACCCTAGCTGAAACAGCTTCGGGATTAGCCTGGGTCCAGGGACGTGGCTCACATCAAGACAGGACCTGACGAGGGAGGGCTGCAACACAAGTCAGCCCACTCATCATCCCACGTCCGGCCTGGCCAAGTCCCTTGGGTACCCTCATTTGTTCATAAGCGTTCACTCATCACTGGGGCAGAGGGTGTCCAGTGAGAGTCTGAAGTGAGTGCACGCACATGAGCACACACACACACACACACACACACACACACACACACACACAATTTGCCACATCAGCAGTAGTAGAGGCAAGTGGATGAGCAGTGACAACAGCCCCGGATCCATGGTGTGCCATGAAGGACAGCTGGCTCAGGGACGCCCCACAGAGCCCCTTAGCACCAGAGGGCAGAACGCCCTTGACCGCGCTGCTACCAAGCACTGAGGCGCGGTGGATGAGCGGAATGAGAGGAAAATGTGGAAAGACGGAGGAGAAATCGCCACAGCAATTACTGACCTTGATCAGGAAAGTGCCCTCCTGGGGCAATGAAATAGAAATTGCCCATTACCCATTGATTTGACTGAAGCAAAGTGGGTACAGTGGCCAGGCTGCTCGTCAGACATAGGACTGAGGTCCACTGCACTGGGAGTTAGTTGGGCACTGAATGGCACGAGAAGAGGCGGGGGAAGCAGCCTAGCCGGCAGCAGCACCCAGGCTGCGACAAACACAGATTCTGATTACCAGGAAGACAAACAGAAGATGATGTGTAGGCTGAGGCGTGAGGCTTCCTGGGAGAAGGGGCATCGTGGAAGCAGGGGATTCTGGGAGTAGGGACTTCCTGGGAGAAGGGACTTCATGTGAGAAGGGGCTTTGTGGGAGTAGGAACTTCCTAGGAGCCGGGCCTACAGCCCAAGGGGAAAAAAGAAAGATGGAAGGCTGCTTTCAAAGACAGTCAGGAAGCCCAGCATATGCCTAAGATCGGCTTCCAAAAGGGGAGGGTCCCTCACGAGTACCTAAGGGGCAGAGAGCAGCTGTGGCACGGAGCAACTGCAGCCCCATGACGCCCAGGCTCCCAACAGAGCCAGCATCCACAGCCCACCAGCTGTCTGCCAACTGCCCACTGCCACAGAACAGGCTGAAGGGGGAGGGACGGTGGCTCAGTGGGCCAGTGATGCAGGGCTGCTCACACTCACGCGAAGGGGACACAGCCCATGCCTACTGCCCCTAGAATTATTTCAAACACCAGAAGGCTGGAGATGCAGGCGGATCCCAGGCCAGTGGAGCAGGGCAGGGAGCGTGCCTCCCTGGCCCAGCCTTCAGAGCAGGGAGCAGGCCGACAGGGCCTCCGCACCCCGTACCCTGGTAGAATACCAGTCATGGGGCAGAGGGGGGGCAGGGGCGGCTGCATCTGCTGCTACCCCTCCACCTGGGTGACTGGAGTCTTCCCAGCTCCCGGCCGGCTATTCCTGGGTCTCCACTCCCTTCTCCTCCAGGAGGGGTGGGTCTGGCCAGATCTGGAGCTTGGCGATGAGCCCTTTTCTGGGCACACACCCACCTCCCCAGCCTGCAAGGCAAGGATGAGCAGCAGGGCGCAGGGAAAGTCGCAGGGGACGCTCCAGCCCCCACCCCCATCACGTGGCTGCATCCTCGGGGAGCTGCAAAAGTCATTGTTTATAAACAGCCACAAGGCCGGCGGGAGAAAGCCGGCCGGTCCCCAGGCCCCCACTCGGTCCCACCAAGGGGCGCCAGACGATGGGAGGACTGCTCCCGCAGAAACACGGATTCTGCGATCTCAGGTTTCAGAGTCGGAATCAGCAAGGGAAGTGGCGTCAGCAGCTGGCGTGATCCAATTCAATAAGCCAGAGAGGCTTGGGATGAAAAAGCTGACGCGGCGCGGACCCCCGCCGTCGTCCCCCCCACCCCGTCTCTGCGCTTCCTACGCAGTCAGGGTGCCCAGGAAGCCCCGAGTCAACACGCTCAGCGCCAGCCGGGAGTCACTCTCTGCGACGAGGGGTCTAAGGTCCTGCGGCGCCCTCCACCCCGGTTTTCTAGGCCAGTCCCGCAGCCGGACGGCCGCCACCCTCTCCCCGAAGCCCTAGATCGGGCGAGGGGACCTGCCCGAGGGCGCGGAGCTCCCCGCGGCCGGCGGGGCCCGGCAGCAGCTTCCAGGCCGCAGGCACCGCTAGGGAAAGGCAACCCGTTTCCTCCTCCTGCCAGCTGGGAGCAGAGGTGGAAAGGAAAGAACCCCGCGCGCCGGCACCCGCGGGCCGACAAGCGGCGGCAGGAGTCGCGGGCGCACGGTGGTCCCTGGCCGAAGGGACAAGCTCCCCTCCCCCGGCACGGTCTCCGCCCGACGGGTGCCGGCGTGCGCCACGAGAGCTGCGGGTCGCCGCCTCGCCTGCGGGCTCCCGCCCTCGGCCCCAGGGTGGGGTCAGCGCGGACAGCCTCTTCCCTGCGGACGCGCCGCACGGGACCAGGCAGCGGACAGCCGAGCCCCTCCCGCCCCGACCTGGGCGCGGAGACAGAGGACGCCAGCCCAAGGGCCGCCCGGAGCGCCGACCGGAGGGCACAGCCTAAGGACCCCCGGGGCTGCGGTCCCGAAGTGACAGGGCCTGGCCCTGGGGACAGGAGGACGGGGCCGGGGCTCTGGCTGGCTCACCTTCTCCTGCGCGCGGGTCAGCTTCTTCTGCACGTTGCTGGCGATCTTCCCCGCCGTCACCCCCTTGCTGCCCATCTCGGCCATCGTGCGGCCAGCCTCGCCCGGTGGCGGGCGCCGACGTCGCGCTCGGAGGCCGTGCGCCGCTCTCCAGCCCCAGCCCCAGCCGCGCGTCCGCCCGGCTCGGCGCCGCGCCGCGCTCCAGACCGCCGGGCGACTGGCAGAGGCGGAGCGCCGGCCGCGAGCGGGCGGCGCGGGGACCCGGCCCGGGGGAGGGCCGCGATCGCGCTCGGCGCCCCGCCCGCCGGGCCAGACCCTGCCCCTCCACGGCCCCGCCTACCGCTCGGGCCGCGCGGCCGGGGGAGGAGCCCAGCGCCGCAGCACCGCCCCGGGCGGGACTGGCGCCAAGGTCTAGCTCCGGCGCCGCTCCGCACCGGACGCCGGGGCGCTCCTGCTGAGCCGTCAACCCCGCAGCCCCGGAGAGGAGCCAGGCGGAGGAGACGCGTGCTTCCGAGAACCCAAGATGCTGGGCAGCGATTGGCAGGAGCCGGAAAGGGGGCCCGGGAGCTGGGAGCGCGGTGCCGGGGGCGCCTCGGACGAGCCTCCGGAGCGCCTGCTGGTGCCGAGCCCACGAAGCACTCTCCTCTGTACGTCGCCCACCGTTACTGTAATAGCGGCCTCACGGTGTGCTTCCCGCGCCGGACACTGTGCTAGAGGCTGACGGGCTATCTCTCGCGCCGCCTCCAGGCAGCCTCCGGAGGGTGCTGGCATTTGCTCTCTCTTTACGAAGCAGACGCCAAATATCTCGGCGCGAGATTTCTGGCTGCATCCCAGCCTCTCCACGGCGATAAGCTGGGTTGCTCCCTAATTCTTGCGGGAGGACGAAAGATTAGGGATCATTGTCCGTGTAGACGGAAAGGTTACTGTTCACCAGTTTTGCAGGCAAACGAGTGACACTAGTCACGCGCTGTCCTCTGGGGATTGGCTCCAGGAGCCCAAAGGACCCCGAAGTCCACGGGCACTCAGATCTCATATACGATGGCATAGGTTTTGCACATACTCACCTGCGTACTTTAAATCGTTTCTAGATGGTTTGCAATATCTAATTCATGCAAATGCTATGTAAATACTTGTTATAGTCCCTTGTTCCCGAAAAGGCAAGGAAAAAAATCTGTTCAGTACAGATGCAGTTTCCCTCCCTGGACATTTTTGATCCTGGAATGTGCAGCCCACAAAAACAGAGGGAGGATTGTAATAAATACAGTCTGTATGATCTGAGGACACCCCCACCCATGAGCTCAATCGTGCCAGGCTCTGGGAAGGGTGTGAGGGCACCCGGCCTGGGCGTTCCTCCGGAGCGAGGGCCAAGTCGCACCGAATGAATGCCGCTACATCCAGCTCACCCAGCGCGAGGACGTGAGTCAAGGCTGTACCTGTGGGTCCCTCGAGGCAGTCAGAAGAGCAGAGCCCGCTGGAACAGGCCCTAAGGACAAGAGGGTCCCGCGGGCACAGGAAGGACTCGCTTGAGGACCACACGTCAAGCCCCCTGTACAGTTGTACAAAAGGAGAAGCCCTGGAAGCCCCCAGGGCCCCGGGGGTCAGCCGGCTGGCACAGCCGTCCAGGGGCCCAGGGGCCTCCTGTGTGCTCCTTGCTTACTCCAGCTTCCCTACTTTTGTCTCCCTCTTTTTGCACCTACACTGCAGAAAGAGATGTAGCAGCAGCTTCACTACTGAAAGTCACACAGATAGTAAATGACAGGCAAAGGCCCCAAGCACTGCAGGAATCGAGAGTGTTTTGTGAGAGCTGTTCTTGAACACTCACGCCCAGCTCGGGTACACCACCCCATCCAAGCCGAAGCTTCACTGACGGCTTCACCTGGGAGTCTCACCCCCTGATCTCCGGATCATCAGCCTTGCTCTCAAGACTCCATCTGCCAACAGTTCCGATGAAAAGAGGAAGTGAGCAGAAGTGAAGTCCCGCTCCAGTCGGCCCCCCGGAGATTCTGCTTCGCTGGACTTTGGTTTCAAAATATCATTTGACGGGAAAATTGGAAGCAACTGCAATGGACGTCAGCAGGCTGGGGGTAGCTGTGGCAGCACAGCAGCCATGGGGACTGTCCCGCAGGGAATCTGCTGCACACGGAGCACAGGAAAGTAGCGGGAATGAGGAAGACAAGATAGGGAATTTTACACGCTCTGCTCTTACAACCACAAAGTGAAGGTTCAGGGTGAAAAAGATGCATCAAAGCACTATGGCTGCTTTCCCCCCTTCGTTTCCTATCATGTACTATGACTCACTGCCTTCATAAAAGAACCACACCTCTATTTTTTTTAAAGTGACTTTATCTAGTTTTCTAGGCCAAAGAGTCACTTCCTAAACACAAAGGCTTTGGAGAACATATTGACAAGTTAAAATCATAGTCCTGAAGTATATAAAAATTTGGGATTTCTGCCCTTCAAAAAAATACAGCCGGAAGGAAGTGCTTCAAAAATGTTAGTACAATTCTAAGAGGTCTGACGGAAGTGACTTCTACTTTATAATTCTACAGTATGCCATTTTAACCAGCATAGCCCATTATTTTAATTGTCAAGGGAAAAAGATTTTTTTGTATTATAAGGAGAAGTCTGATATATAAAATTTTTTTACTATATAAAAAGGGGAAAATGGTTTTTAAATTCATAAAAATTTAATATCTCAATATATAAATAGGCAAATAGTACAAATGAATAATTTACAAAAATACTGAAAATACCCTAAATATTACCAACTGGATGCCGGATTATTAATGAAACTACAGTATGACCATCCATGACATGAGCAGTAATGCTTGGGATGGTTTTGGCGATGGAGAAATATAATATTAATAGGATAATGCAGGACATTAAATTGTTTGGAGTGTAATGCTAGCTAGATATGATTCGTATCTCTGGGTAGAACAACTGGGAGTGGGGGTTTCCCCCCATTTTTTCCCAAACTTTCCTATTTTTGCCATCAGACAGAAATGCTATTACAAATGCAAACTGAAATGAGGAAACTGTCTCCCACCAAAGGAAACCACAACCGGCAGAATGGAAAGAGAAAGCTCAGCACCCAAGAGTCTGCGCGGTGTGTCTCAGCTGTGAAGACTGCAGAGATGATGTTTGTCTGTCTGCTGGCTTGCTTAATTTAATAAATTTCATAGGTTTTTTTAACAACAGTGTTAGTGTCACTATGAAATTGAGCAGAAGATATAGAGGTTCCCCATGTCCCTACCGCCCCACTGTCACCTCCCCATTTTAGATGGCATGCTTATTTCAATGCATGAGCCTACACTGACACATCATTACTGCCCAGTACTAAGAGTTCTGTGGGTTTGGCCAAATGTTTAGTGACAAAAATTTGTCATCATAGTGCCAGAAAGAGTAGTTGCTGCCCTAAAACTGCCTGTGCTCTGCCTATTCGTCCCTCCCTCCACCCCAACCCTGGGTCGTTTTACCCTCTCTCTGTTTTTTGCCTCTTCTGGAACGTCACATATTTGGAATCACACAGCATGTGAACTTTTCAGGTTGGCTTCTATTGCTTAGTAATGTACCTTAAGTTTCTCCGTGTCTTTTCATGCTTTGACAGCCCATTTCCAGTGTTACGGTTGGATCCAGAATGTCCCCAAAAACCTCATGTATTTGGATGTTGTGGAATGCCTATGAAACCATGTGCTACTAAAGTAGCACAGAATGCAGTCGTTGGATTGAATGCTAGCACCTGTTGAGTGGTGTGAGGGACTGCCCAACTGTCCCCAGAGTGGCTGAATCGCTTCATACTCCCCCCACAATGAGTGAGCGCTCAGCATCCTTGCCAGCATTTGGTGGTGGCAGTGTTCAGAACGTCAGCCATTTTGATAGATGTGTATTGCTGTTTTCTTATTTGGAAAACAACTTTTTATAAGCCACAAGGAACACAGGCAAGGGATGGACAGTCCTCTTTTCCCTGGGAAAGAAAACAGCACGCTCCTATTTCCTTTTATAATTCAGCACTTGGCACAGAGGCTCTGAGAGACCAATATGATCAGCATCATTCTGTCTTAGGAGCCAAGATTGCTGTTGTTATTCATACTCATTTGGCCGTCAGAATTATCCTACACTTAAGCCAGTAATCCCAGCACTCTGGGAAGCTGAGGCAGGAGGATCACAAAATCAAGCCCAATGTAGGCATCTCAGTGATTTAGTGAGACCCTGTCTCAAAACAGAAGTAAAAAAACTTGGTTGGGTATATAGCTGATTATGAAAGCCCTGGTTCAATCCCCAGTACCATCACCACCAACAAAGAATTATCCTGTGTTTGATGGACAATATGTTGACCAAAGCCACATGGATGGTAGGTCCTGGGCTAAGCCTAATCAGCCCTCATGCCCCTGTACAATCTGGAAGGCACCAGCTTGGTACCTAGCTCCTGGGACAGCAGACTTCACTTCCTAAGACATAGTGTCTATCTTGCTCAAGATCCAGGAGAACCTACAGGCAGAGCTAATTATTTCAGGGCAGCGTAAGTGTGATGTCATATCCAAGAAGGGTTCCCTGACTCAGATTAACTTCTCCCCATCCCTTGTGTGTAAAACGCCTCCACTCTCAAGTTCCATGCTATTGTGGAGAGCGCAGACAGACCTGGAGGCAGAAATCAGCTCTCCCACTTTTCCATCCTTAGATGTGTTACTTAAACTGTTCCGGTCTCATCTGTAACCTGGGGGTAAATTACTATTTGTAGACTATTGTGGAATATGGAATATGGGAAAGGAACTCTGTAAATGGTGGATCTACGTAGTGGGTGGCAGAGGTTATGTCTGCCTTGCTAGCTGTCCTGCTTTCCTTAACAGTCCTTCCTGTGTGAATATGCTGTGGTTTGGATATAGTTTGAGGGCGTCCCAGAAGCTTATATGCTGGACACTTCGTGCCCAATGTAACAGTTGAGAGACATGGGATCCATAAGGGGTGGAGCCTCCTGGTCATGGGGACACGGCCCTCAGAAGGGATTCGTGTATTTCTCACTGGATCGGGTTAATTCTCACCAGAGCAGATTGTTATAAGATAAGGCTATGTCATGTGTTTGGCCCCTTCTACACGTGGCTGCTTCTGTTTCCACTTCTTGGCCATGCTGTAATGTAACTGGAAGGCTCTCACCAGAGGCCAGTCAGATGAAGTTGTCCAATCTTGGACTTGTAGTTTCTAAAACTTTTCCATTATAAGCTATTCAACATCAGGTATTCTGTTACAGCGAAACAAAATGGACAAAGACAGTGTTTGATGTGATCTTGTCCCTTGCGCTTTCATGTGCACATAACCAGGGGGTCAAGTGATGAACATATGACCCAAGCAGAGCCAATAACTGATCTGTGTTAGTAGGACCAGAAGTTCCTCTTTCCACTGAACTTGGTAAGCTGGAAGAGTGGAAGTCTAGAACAACCAGAGGTCAACTTGCTTACCATGTCAACCTAGAAGCTGAGCTCAACAAGAACAGAGAGATGGAGAATGGGGACAGAGCAAGAAACAGAGACAGAAAGGCAGAACGAAAGACGATTGCTTGAGAGCTTCTTTCATCCCTGCCTGAATCCTGCACACTCTCTCCTCCAACCATCAAGCTACATGAGCCAGAAAATGTTTTCTTGCTAAATTCAATTTGGGATCACATGTAATAAAAGACGTGACTACTGTGACATGATCACAATGTCCTTGTAGGAGATGCCCCTAATATGTCCCTAATCCTATAGGCAGCTCCATGTTCATCTCTCTCCACTTAACTCATCTGCATAAAAACAAAGTGTCCAAACTGGAACAGTTATGAGTGAAATAAAATATAATTACTCCTTGGCAATTGGGGACACATGAATACCTAGGTATTATGGTTTTTATGGTTTGGATCTTAAATGTTCCCCAGAAGTTCATGTGTTGAAGACTTGGTCCTTGACACAGGCATATCCAAAGGTGGGGTCTTTGGGAGGTGTTCGGATCCAAAGGCTCTGATTGCACAAGGGGATCAATCCATTTGTGAATTCATAGCTGAATGGGTTTGAGGAAAGTGGCTGTGCTACCGAACGTATGCTTATTCTGCCTCTCTCTCTCCCTCTCTCCATCACTCTCTCCCTCTCTCCCTCTCTCTCTCTCTCTCTCCAGCCACTATGGGGAAAGGGTCTCCTATGATGCTGTTCCTAGCCACAGTGCTGAAAGCAACCATGTCATGTGACCATGGATTAAAACTTCTGAAACCCTGATACAAAATAAACCTCTTCTCCATTACGTTGATGATCTGAGTTATTTTGTCACAGTGATGGAAAACTGACTAACACTAGGTTGGGAGTAGGAGTTAGGAAACTTCTGTAAGAGGCTAAGGACAAGCCGTTCTTTCTGTCCTCTTACTATTGCGGACCATGAACATCTGCGCCTCTCTTGCCACTTGCTGAGGGCTGAGGTGATTCATATAGAGAAGGGAGGGGCAGCCCTCCAGAGAACCCTAGGAGAGAACCCTTGCCCCACCCCACACCCCGAGGCAACCAAACCTACTGACCCAGACAGATGTGTGGATCCAAGCTCATCGGGCCCTGCAGAAGCCCAAGAACCGCCCACTAAACCCAAGATATTAACAAGACTCCTGGCAATAAGTAAACCACCGGCAAATGAGGTCTCCAGGAGAAACAGAAGTTTAAAACAGTGTACTATGTTCCTCCTTGTGTCTTGTAGCCTTGACTGACCTCTGTGGCACTTTGTGCAGTGAGCCACTGGTGTGTGCGTGCATGCATGTGTGAATAACACAAAGGAGTGGCTAAAAGTTGAAGACAACTCCAGCACAGACAGACGGCCAGGGCTTCGGGCCAGAGGCTGTGCTCTACCAGTGCGAGCCCCGGGGCCCTGAAGCAGCAGCGCCGCCCAGGCCCGGTCGTGGCCAAGGGCTCAGGGCACATGGTAAACGCAGCTATCCTGTTTACCTCCAGGCTTAGTCAACCTGGTATGTGGCCGCATTGCTGGTGACACAGCAGGCTGACCCTTGCCAGATTTTGCGGATGGGTAAACAGAGGTGTGGGAGAGCACACAGCCCTTTGCCCAGTACAACTTCAATAAATCACTGCTGAGCTCCTACCAAAGTAAGATTCCTGTAGGAAATGCTCACCTAAATGTTTTTATAAATATCTTTGCATTATTTACTCTCAAAATTGGCTTGCTAAACAAAGTATGGGGGCAAGATTGCAGGGTGTACTTAAGCATTTATTTTCCTTTCTTTCTTTCTTTTTATTTTATTTAATTTATTTATTTATTTATTGGTGATGGTGGCACTTGGGGTTTAAACTACCTCCCCAGCCCTACTTTTTTATTTTTCATTTTGAGATGGAGGTCTTGCTAAGTCACAGAGTTCCCAGGCTGGTCTCAAACTTGCAGTCGTCCTATATCAGTGGCATGTATCACCACACTTGGCTCGCTTTTAATTTCCAAAGTCTCATTATCATTGTCTATAAACACATTGATAAGCGATAAGACATCTAACAGGACTGGCTGTTTCGCTGTATCTGAACTCCATTTAAAGCGTACTAGGTCCCCTGTAGGAAGCAATGTCGAGGGTACAACCAGGCCTTAGGCACAGTCTCATCCTGGGATGGTCCTAAGATTCTATGTTAGAACAGTCCAGTGATGTTCCTGATGACAAGTAAAATAAAACAGTTTGGAATCAATATGAACATCCAATCATGGTGTTACAATTTACATCTCAAAATTTTTCCCCAAAGACTCACGATTTGGGAGGTGCTCATGTGAGTTAATCCGTTGATCTGCTGTGCTAAGAGGTAAGACCTAATCAGAAGAAGTATATCACTGGGGCACTGGGTCATGACCCGAAAGGGCATTCTCTAGCTCTGCCCTTCCTCTCTCACCCTGCTTCCTGTCTGCCATGGGGTGGACAACTTCTCTCCGGGTAGACCCTCATCAGACCCTTCCGCCATTGCCAGCCCATCATGAGGGGTCTCAGACCTCCTGAGACTGTGGTTAACATAAGCCTTTCCTCCCCTACATTGTGGTATCAGGTATTCTGTCCCGGAAACAAAAAAGCAACTAAGATATGTAGGTTGGTTAAGAAAGCTACATTCAAAATTTTGTGTTCTCTATATTTTGAATATTAAATTACCATTGAAATTGATAAATGAGACTCCAAAATATAAAATATCTGCCCCTCTCGAGATACTACTATGGAAATAAGGAAATGATAAAAATTATTCATGGTACAAATGTATCCAACATAGTACTTGTACCCAGAACATATAAGGCGAACCTTTTTTGTGCTAGTCATGGATCACAGGGCCTTTGCACTGAGCCACATCCCTAGCTCTATTTTTTTTTTTTTCAGTTTGAGATAGAGTCTCACTAAGTTAAATTGCCCAGGCTGGGCTCAAACTTGAAGGGAGAAGGGTCTCTTGCTTCAGCCTCCCAGAGTGCTGTGATTACAGGTGTGACTTGGTGGCCAAACAACTCACTAAAAAAAATAAGCAAATTATTTCAATAAATCTTTCCTCAAATAAAATATACAAGTGGCAATAGCACACAAGAAGGTCCTCAACTTCCTTAGTGTTTGGGGAAAAGCAAATTGAAACCACAATGAGCCAACACTGCACACTCACAAAAATTGCTAGAATTAAGAAAACCAACACCACCAAACAGTGGCAGGAATGTGGACCATTTGGAACTCCACCCACAGTCATTCTGCCCCTCCCCACCAGATTCCTCCTGATTTCCTCATGATGAAATTTGGGGGTCTGGGGCATAGCTCAGTGGTTAAAGTGTTTGCCTAGCATGAATAAGGCCAAAGGTTCAGTCGCCCAGGACCACATAAAGATCAGCTGGGTGTGGTGACACACTACGGTAATCCCAGTACTGAGTAGGCTAAGGCATAAAGACTGCCTTGAGTTCTAGGCCAGCCTGAGCTACACTGTGAGACACTATCTCAAAAAAATTTTTGCCATTTTTTCTGTTGCCCCTCCTACCCAGGTTGATTGTATGGGACTGAGGGGAGTGGGAGGTGTAATCTAATTTGGGCCAGATGAGTGTCTTACGCCTTCCTGCCAGTGTCTGTCCCCACGGCTGCAAATAAACACCTGGATGGAAATGGGGCCCCCAGCTGCAGCACCACACACCACTTAGCCTCACTTAGACGGCCCAAATGTGGCCGAGTTCTGGGTACATCTTCCCTAAAGACGGGAGGTTGAGGGACACTGTAACTGGATCTTCTGTTTCAGTCAGCTTCCCATTGCTATGATGACCCAGGACAAATCACCTTATGTATGGCTAGGTTTATTTGGCTCACAATTTTCGCAGTTTTCAGCCCGTGGCTGCTCAGCGCTGTCACTTTGGACCTGGGTCAAGCAGCCCGCCATGTTGAGGAGCAACGGAGGGGTGGGGGGTGGGGGGGTGGAGTCCTCACACTCCCTCCCTCCGAGGGCACACACCAGGGATCTAGTTTCCTCCCACGAGGCCCTGTGTCCTAACGGTTCCACCACCTCCCCGTCACAACAAGACCGAGAAACCAAGCCTTCAACTCATGGCCTTTGGGACACATTTAAGACTCAAACAGTAACTTGCTCTTGACCTAACCTGCCTCAATTACTGGTAATTACTTGCTTTTAGTTAACCTTAAAATCACCAATTTTGGAGGTACTGGCACAGCACCTCCAGCTCACGGGTCCTGGTGGTAACAGCTGATGGTGCACCACACACCACCAATTATGACATAACCATCAATCTCCTTTCCCCACACCTCAGTGCATAAAGAACCCAAGCTCCAGCCTCGGGCAGGACAGATTGAGACGTGTTCTACCTTCTCTGCTCATGGACAAACTCTTGTGTGGGGGGTACTGGAGATTCAACCAGGACCTTCGCACTCAGCAACATCCCCAGCCTGTTTAGACTCTGAGACCAGGTTTTGCTAAGTCTCTAAGTTGCCTGGGCTGGGCTCAAATGTATGATCCTCCTGCCTCAACTTCCCAGAGTGCTGGGATCACAAGTCTGTGAGAGAGTGAGAATTTCCTAAGTCACTGGTCACATTTTTCCTTCTGGCTTGTGTCACTCGAAAACCCAGCATTTGCGGTTTTCATTGATGCAGGTCTTGGGAGCTAGCGGGACCTCAGGAGACCCGGCGGAGCTGGCCTGGTGGACCTCAGGAGAAGGGCACAATGGCAGGGTACAGAGACGCACATTCACCACGCGCAGGTGGCACGCATCACTCTCCCAGTGAAATCATGTTTTTTTCATTTTATATTTTACAGAGAAGGACACAAACACAACAGTAGTTTTTGTTCGTTCTGAGTAAACAACTGACAATGTCCAATTCAATGGGTTCTACCGCTCAAATGCAACAATGCACCAAAGCCCCAGTCCCGGCTGGGCGCGAGTGCGTGCGCGCACACACACACACACACACACACACTTCTCCTTCAAGGCCTGGTTTCGGTTTCAGCAGTGGGTCCATCACTTCTGGCTCTTGCTCCCATTTCTTACAAAGTTCTGGCCTGTCCTGACATTTGTCTGATAACCAGTTCTCCATCTATGCCACCGTGTGCTTGTAGCCCTTATCTCTCCAGCCTGGGGTACCTTGTGTCACCCTGTGGCTGCATCGCCATCCTGTCCCAGGACACAGAGCCACACGCCCCCCCCCCCATCCCTCGTAGCTGGGACCCTGGGATGCCCAGCCGTGGCGAGCGCCTCACACCAGTGGGCACATGGACGGAGCATATCCTCTTTCCTCCGTGTTTGGGCTGTGCTCAGCTCTCGTGCCTTCCTGTGGCCACTGCCAGGGAACGTCAGGTAGGGTTTCACTCGCAGCTCCTAACTGCTGGGGCAAGGGTCTACCTGATGCTCCCAGATTCTCTCAAATCTAGCTGGGATTCTGCCACCTCCCCCTGTCCCTCAGGATCCATCAGTCCAGGCATCATGGCCAGAGTCCCCGGGGACCTCAAAGCATTTCCTTATCATCACTTCCTCCCATCTCCCCATTATGCCACCTCCCGACTGGCCATCAAGATGGCAGGAGGAGGCCCTGGAGTAGGCTACCACCCCGGGCTTGACCCCACTTAGCTGGGTGATAAACAGGTCCAGGTCTTTCAGGGTCAGAAGCCAAGAATCTGATCCATTTCTCGAGTCCACAAAAGCAGAAAGTTCGTGGGATTAAACAGGAAGGGAGGAGTAAGAGGAAACAGGCTGGAAGCATTGGTTGGTGTTCCAGATTCTCACCTGGGAATGCCATGTGTGTTAAAGATCAGTGGTCCCCAACCTTTCTGATACCAGGGACCTGTTTAAAGACCGTGCTCCCGTGGGCAGGGAGGAGGGGCCACTTTTCCATAGCAGTTGTCCTGGCAGTAGCAGCAGGAGAGGAGGAGTGGAGGAGTGGAGTCAATCAGCAGCAGCGTTCCAACCTAATTGGAGCACACTGACGGGAGGCGGTGCTTTGCTCATCTGTCCTGATGGCCAGTGTTTCCAAGGCCACTTGGACCAGTCCCAGGTCTGGGAGTTGGGGACTCCGACAATAGCTACTGTGCAACTCTGTATGTGCACATGTGATACCCTGGCCTGCCAGCCGAGACCTCAGCAGCTCCCGCAGAGTCCACCCACGTACACTTGAAGATGAAGGTGTTCTGTTGTCATTATTTTGGTTGTTTTGTTCTGTGGTACTGGAGATTGAACACTGGCCCACGTCCCCAGCGCCACTCTCCCCTCCTTTTCTTTTTTAAACCTTTTATTTTAAACTGGGTCTTCCTAAGTTGCTCAGGCTAAACTCATACTTGCAATCCTCCTGCCTCAGCCTCCCAGAGTGCTATGCTGTTGTGTTCAGTTGTGAAGGTGGTTTTTTTTTTTCTTTTGCAGAGTGACCAGGTCTAAGTGCAGAGGCAAGGGCTACTTCCAGAGACTTCCGTCTTGTCTAGTGACAGATCCCAACTGGCAATCACAGGGTACTGAGCAGCCCGGTGGGCCTCGACCCTGGGGACACACACACATGGCAATAAAACAGGTCCTGGTTCACAGGGATCCATGGTCCTTAATTCCCATGTCTCCTTTAATGTCTTCTGTTTGCTAGAATCGTTTGACCAGACCTACACCCACTTCACCATGGAATAAATGTGGCTGACCTGCAACAAATTGCACCAAAGACTCAAGGGACAGAACATGTTATATTCCAGCCAACCTGTTATCTAACTGACACTTTTGTTTTCTTTTTGGAAACATGGTCTCGCTGTATAGCTCACATTGATTCTGAACTCACTATAGGGCTCAGATTGGCCTTGGACTCACTGCAATTCTCCTGCCTCAGCCTCCAGAGTGTTGGGACTACAGGTGTGTGCCACCATGCCTGGCTTATGTGGTACTGGGGAATTGAACTCAGGTAATTAGCGCTTCCTAGGCAAACTCTTTAACCATTGAGCCATTCCTCCGGCCCCCCAGGCTGGTCTTGAACTCACAGCAATCCTCCTGCTTCAGCCTCGCAAATGCCTGTGTTATAGGCATGCACCACCACTTTGTGCTAGGGAATCAAACCCAGGGCTTTGTGCACACTAGGCAACCACTCTACCCACTGAGATACCCCTAGTCCTATATAGTTCATCTTACATATGGCTGAAGACAGTTTTGTTTTCATAAAAAAGGACAAAAAACTAGGCAGACTATGCCTAATGTAAAGTATAGAAAAGAACGTGTGTAGGTACACTATTCCATTTCACGTAAGAGACTTGAATGCTCATAGATTATATTTCTCTTGGTGTCCTAGTACCAATACCTGTGGCTACTGAGAGAAATTGAATAGCCATCATTTTATCAAATGCCTACATTCTCAGTAGCCACTAATCTGGTGGAGAAGTGTCTCCTTGCAGACTTCCTCTTCCCACTCAACCTGATACATTATCAGGGTTATAATGTCAATATTTCTCCACCCCCATCATCCAGAAGCAGCTGGACTGATAGAATGATGGAATGGTCTTCTGAAGACACAATTACAGCATCAGCTAGGTGGTAATACCCTGCAGGGTCGGAACAAGGTTCTTCAGAAAGCTGTGTCTGCTCTGAATCAGTGACCGATATATGGTACTATTCTCCCATAGCCAGGATTCATGGGTCCAGGAATCAAGGGGTGGAGACAGGGATGGTACCACTCACCATCACCCCCAGTAACCCATTAACAAAATTTCTGCTTCCTGTCCTTGCAACTCTGCTGGTCTTGATGTCTTAGGTCCAGAAGGAGAAAGGCTTGTACCAGGAGGTACAGCAACAATTCCACTAACCTGGAAGCTCAGACTTCCCCCTGGTCATTTTGGCCTCCTTGTACCACAGAACCAGCAAGCCAGAAAGGGAGACACAGTGTTAGCAGGGGTGATTGATCCAGACTACCAAGGGGAAGTTGGACTAATATTCCATAATGGAGGCTGGGATGACTATGTTTGGACTGCAGGAGATCCTTCAGGGTGCCTCCTAGTCTCACCGTGTCCTGTTATTAAAGTGAATGGGAAACTGACACAACTCAATCTAGACAAGATGACAAATGGCCCAGAACCTTCAGGAATGAAGGTATGGGTCACCTTGCCAGGGAAAGAACCAAGACCTGCTAAGGGACTTGCTGAGGGTCAAGGAAATACAGAATGGGTAGTAGAAGAAGGTAGTTATAAATACCAGCTACAACCACGTGACCAGTTGCTGAAACGAGAACTGTAATTAGATTTTCTTTTATTATGCTTGTACATGTGCGTGCGTGCGTGCGTGTGTGTGTGTGTGTGTGTGTGTGTGTGTGTGTGTGTGAATTGCCTTATTATTGGAATTTGTTAAGTTACACTCTAATGTTAAGCAATTGAATGTCAAGAGAATAGGTATTCTCCAAAGAGGAACTTTGTTCTCTATTGTGGGGAGGAATTCACTGCGTTTCCATTTGTATGCAGTGCAGTTGTGCTAGGCATAATTACTACGTTGGCTATTGTACTTGGGAATTAAGTATGGTTCAAGGAGATGCATCTGATTGTCAAGTTGACAAGGGGTGGATTGTGACCATTGAAGAGATTATGTCAACTTGAGGCAATCAGGAGCCACACCTGCATTAGGGTCTGGGAACCACGCCTAGATTGGGAATTGAGAACCATCCTGGATTAGAGTGTGAATGATCTGTGGGCCAGCCAATGAGGGAGGAGCACCCACCGAGATGTGGGAGCCTCAGCTGGAACTCCAAGGGTATAAAAGGAAGGAAGAAGGAAGATTGTTACAGCTTCTTCCTCTGGGAAAGCTCTCGCCTTCGCAGTTGTCTACAGACACCGACTTGCTACACACTGCAGATCTTCAGCACAGATTCTCTCCAGTCTCGACTTATGCCTGTCTGCCCATCATCGCTCTTCAGTCACTGATCTTCAGGCTTTGGTCTTCATCCAAGATCTACAGCAGACTCTCACCTCACCAGCTGTCCTGCAGTCCCAGATGGGAGATCTACTTTGTGGCTGAGAAGCCATATTGGACTATCTCTATCCTCAGATTTGTAAGCCTTCCCAATAGATCTTTTTTCTTATAAATCTGTAATTTCTGCCTTTTGAAAGAATCCAAACTAATATAGTCCCCAACCACCCACCACCCTTCAACCCTGGAAACCACTGACCTGCCCTCATAACAAGATGTCTTGGTCAATTGCTTGTTGCTGGGATGCAACACCCAACACCTAAGGTAGGAAAGGTTTATTTTAGTTCACAGTTTCAGGAGGCCTCTGTCCATTCATGGGCAGTGAGAGTGGTGGGAAGGGCATGGCAGAGGTCTAGCCAGAAGAAAGCTGTTCATCCTGTGGCAGACAGGAAGCAGAGTCTGAGAGGAAGGCAGGAACTAGCATGTATCCATCCAGGTCATATCACAATGATCTGCCCCTTCCAGTCCAGCCTCACCTCTCGACAACACAGGAAATCAAGGAATGAACCCCCAGGACAGTATCACCTTCCAAACATGAGGTTTCTGGGGGACATTCCTGATCCAAGAATATTACATAAATGAAAT
Organism: Ctenodactylus gundi; assembly: GCA_004027205.1. Taxonomy (NCBI): domain Eukaryota; kingdom Metazoa; phylum Chordata; class Mammalia; order Rodentia; family Ctenodactylidae; genus Ctenodactylus; species Ctenodactylus gundi. The sequence goes on along the minus strand of PVKB01004309.1, from coordinate 8,806 downwards.
TAGGGAGGGCATGGTGTTTTGAGATTGCCTTTTCACTCAGCATAATCTCCTCTATGTCCCTTAATAGCCCATCATGTGGGATAGGTCACAGTCATTCACCCTTCAGGGTCGTTTTTGTTGACTTCAGTTTTTTTACCATTGTCTATGTAACTTCTGTGAACAATAGTGCGCGTGGCTCTGGGTGAACACAGATCTTCATTTCTTACAGTTAAATTCCCAATAATGCAACTGCCAGGTCATGGGAGTATGTTTTGTTTTCTAAGAAATAGTCAGACTGTTCATGAAGTGCGGGCTCCTGGCCGAGTGTTGGGTCCTCGGATGCTATGAGCAACGAACTAGACATGCACACACTCGGCAAGGGGGACAGCAGCCAAGTGTGTGGGTGCAAGGGGACACCAGGAATCGGTGGGCTCACACCAGCCAAAGGAAGAGGCATGGCCCAAGCACAGAATCGGGCTTGCTCAGGGTTACATCCTTTCTCCCAGGTCCCAGGCACAGCCCAGCATGGATTCCATTACAACTGTATGCATGAGATGCAGTACAGAGTATGAATCCAGTAAGAGGGTCACTGACAGATAGGCATCAGGTCCTAGTGGAGCTTCTCCAGACAGGCCTGATCCTTTATCCTGGTCACTGCTTGCTGGCTTTCTGGTGGCTGTTCTCCACCAGACCCTTGCAGCCATTGTCTGCCACTCACTGGCCTGGGTGGGGTTGGCTTTTGGCACCAGGGCATTACCCATGATCTGGTGAGTGCAGGGGAGTGAGGAGCGCAGAGAAAGGGTGTCTCAGTTACTTTCTCTTTGCCTAACTCCACACCAGAAGTGAGGCAAGGTTTATTTTAGCTTATAGTTTCAGAAGATCTCAGATCACTTGTGGGTGGCTGGTAATGGCAGGAAGGTTCTGGTAGAGAACAGCAGCTTGTGGTATCACAAGAGGAAGTACTGGCGCCTTCGGAAGAAGCTGGGAGCAGAGTTTACATTCTTCCCAGAATTCACCACCCTCCTGTAATCTGCCTCTCCTGAGCAGGACCCACTCCCTAACAGCACAAGAAATTCATAACATCCAAACACACAAGGCTCTAGGGCATTCCAGGTCCAAACCCTTACGGGGTCCCACAGCAAATGGAGGGGAGAGGTCCTGCAGTCCACACTTCCGCTGTCTACGTTAAAGCTGTTCTACAGGTGGGCTGACCACTTTGCGTTACTCCGGGTCTGAGCGATGCCGTGTGGATGGTCTGTCTGCATGCTCACCCTGCCTGATGTTATCAGTGCTTTTTATTTCAGTCATTGTAACCGGTGTAAGTGACATCTCAACAGGACCTTCACAGGCATTTCCCCAAAGGTTAATGATGTCAAACGTCTTGTCATGAGCTCACTGGCCAAATGTATCTTCCGTTTTGTAAAATAAATGCCTTGTATTTCTTCTGCCTGTTTGCTAACTGGGTTTATTTTTACACTGTTGAACTCGGAGAGCCCTTTATATACATTAGATAACTGTCCTTTGCCAGACACGATTTTAAAATTTTGTATCATAGCCTGTAGGTTGTCTTTCTATTCATTTAAAAGAGTCTTTTGAAGAGCAAAGTTTTTTTTTAACATTTTAATGAAATCTTTATGGTCTATTTTTCTTTAAAAAATGGCATTTTGGAGCCAGGCCTGGAGGCACAGGCCTATAATCCCAGCACTCTGGGAGACTGAGGCAGGAGTATCTCAAATTTGTGCCTAACCTTGGCAGTTCAGTGACTTAGCAAGACCCTATCCTCAAAATCAAAACTAAAACCCGGGCTGGGGATTTAGTTCAATGTAAAGGCCTTGAGCTTGATCCTGGCACCACACAAAGAAAATATAAAAGCACGTTGGTTTCATGTTTAAGAACTCTTTACCATTAGGAGGCTAAAGCAGGATGAAAACAGGCTTGAGCTGCACCTGGGCAGTTTAACATGGCCCTGTGTCAAAATAAAACATCAAAAAAGGACTAAAGGCCTTGGGTTTGATCCCCAGGATTTAAAAACAAAAGCAAACCAACAACAACATAAAAATCTCTTTGCCAATTCCAAGAACCCAAGAATTTTTTTCTCTATGTTATCTTCTAAAAGGTTTCTAAGCCAGGTCCACTGGCACGGTGGAAGGCTGAAGCAGGAGAATCCCAAACTCAGCCTGCACTACTTAGGATTTAGGAGGAACCTGTCTCAAATAAACTATAAAGATGATCGGGGATGTAGCTCAGAGTGAAGAGTGAAGGCCCTGTATTCAATTCCGTGTCACACACACACACACACACACACACACACACACACACAGGTTTTAACCTTCCAATTTACATTTGAGTTGAGTTAACTTTACCTTTGCCAAAGTTAACACTTTGTGACAGGTATGGTGTTTCAAAAAAGGGTGGCTTTGTTTGCTTGCCACTTACAGTCCCCGCTCATGTAGATCGCTCTTCCTCCCCCACGGTGTGACCTTCCTGCCTGCAGGGAGCCAGTTGTCACATGCGCCTAGGTCATTTCCTGGGCTGTCTGTTCCCTGCCTTTGACTTCCATGATTCCTTTGGCAATGTCCTACAGAGTCGGTTTAAACAGCCTGTGCCTGAGTCTCGAAAGCAGCTAGAAGGGGTCCTCCCACTGTTTTTCTTTTTCAAACTTGTTTCACTCTGATTGCTTAATGAAAACTTGGCAGGAAAAAAAATCAATTCACAAAAAACAATAGCTTTCTTACACCTCAATAATAAACCACTGAGAAAGAATTCATGCAACAAATTCTACTCCTAACAGCTTCACAAAGTAAAATACCCAGGAATCAATCTAACCAAGGTGAGATGTCTCTACAATGAAAATTACAGAACACTGAAGAAAGAAATTGAAAAAGACATTAGAAAAATCCCTCATTCACGTGTTGGCAGAACCAATATTACCAAAATGGCCTTATAACCAAGAGTAAACTACAGATCGAATGGGATCCTTATTAAAATATCAAAAATATTCTTGACAAACTAAAAAAAAAATCCCAAAATGAGCAATTCTGAGTCAAAAGAGCAATGCTGGAGGCATCATAATTCTCAATTTCAAATAATATTACAAAACCACAGTAACAGAAACAGCAGGGTACTGACACGAAATCAACCAGGTAGACCAATGGAACAGAATTGAGAACTCAAAAACAAACCCATGCACCTGTGGTCATCTGATTTCTGACAGACCAAACACGTATACTAATGTCTGAATTGCTTTTTTGTTTCAGTGACAATATACCCAACATCCACTAGTTAAGAAGGAAAGAATTATTTTATCTCATAGTTTCAGAAGGTCTCACAAAATCCACTCATGGCCAGATGGCAGAGGTGAAGAAAGCTGGTCATGACAGGAAGTCAAGGGAGGGAGGGAGGTCAGAAGTAGTGTATATGCTTCCAGGTCGTGTCCCAGTGATCCGTCCCTTCTGGCTCCAGTGATTCTTGCCCCCCATCCAGGACACGTTCCCAGTAATGTGTCACACAACTGTAATCTACAACCTACCACACACCTGTCCTCCACCACAGACCTATAATCCACCTCTCCCAACCAAGCCCTACCTTTTAACAACACATGGAGTCCATAGGCAATTTATACTATTCAAATACACGAGGCTTTGGGGGGACATTCCAGACTCAACCATAGTAGTTGCAGGGGAAAAGCCCCTTCAACAAATGGTGATGGTCAAAATATACATTAACAGACCAATGGATACAAAATTGTGGTATATGTACACAATAGAGTACTACCTATCTATAAAGACATAGTTTTGAGGCTTTTGTACGTAAATGGACACAACTTGAGACGGTCATGCTCAGTGAAGTGATTCAGAAGCAGAAGGTTAAACATTGAATGGTTTCTTTAATATGAGAAGCCCAGAATACAGTCATTTTATAGACCCAAATAGTGGGAGTTAGGGGGAGGGGAAACGTGTGGGAAAGTCAAAAAAGGGAGAGGGGAAGAGTTTGTAATTTCAATGCAATATATGCATGCATGAAATACTGAAGTTCAATGTAAAGGAGGAAAGATTTATTTTAACATATATACATATTAATATTGCATATATACATATTAATAAAATGAAGAAAAATAGTGCTGGAAAAACTGGATATTCATGAGCAGATTTAAATGTCTCTCAACCTATATTAAGAGCAAATCAAAATGGATCAAAGACCTCAGAATAAGACTAGAAAACTTGTAACTGTTAGAAGCAAACAGAGTAGAAGTCCTTGAAGCCATAGGCGCAAGCAAAGCCCCCCTGTATAGGAACTTAGTAACATAGGAAACAATACCAAGAATCAATATGTGTCCAATTACGAAGCTTCTGTACAGCAAAAGGAACAACCAACAGAGTGAGGGGACAGCCTAGCAAATGGGAGAAAATCTTTATTGGCTGCTCTCTCAATAGAGACTTAGTACCTAGTCCATATAAATAACACAATTTTTTTAAAAACACAGCCTAACCAATAATTGAACAGAAAATTCTCAAAAGAAGAAATACAAATGGCTAATAAGTGTATGAGGAGAGTGTTCAGTATCTTCTGCCCTTAAGGAAATGTGAATGATACTATATTGAGCTTTTCACTCTAGTCAGAATGGTATTTTTTAAAAAAGCAATAAAAGCTGGTGAGAATGCCTCGCAAAAGATAACTTCCTACACTGTCATTGGGAATGTGAGCTAATATAACCTATGGGAAAATCAGTATGGATATTCCTGAAAAAAATACACTAAAAATAGATAAAAATAATTTGATCAGCTGTACCATTACCTTTATACATTTCTAAAAGAATTAAAGACCACATACTGTGGTGATACATGCATACCCATGTTTACAGCAGCACAAGTGAAGCTGTGGAAACATCCTGGATGTCTACCAGCAGATGAATTTGTAAAGAAAATGTGATGTGTATTCGCAACGGAGAAGAACAAAATCCTGCCATTAGCAAGATACAGTGGAACCGGGGACCATTACATTAAGTGAAATGAGCCAGCCTTGAGGAGTTAAAAACTGAGTGCCTTCTCTTATATAAGAAATATAAAAACAAATAACTATAATAACAAAGAAGAGAGGACAGAAAGCCAGAAGGTAGTCTGCTAGGGATAAAGTATTAGGGTCATGAGGATGAAAATGCGCACAAGATACTACAAGCCCGTACCAACGTACACAACAAGCCTTGTTTTCTGTACAACTCACATGCACCAACAAAAGAGAGAAATTTCTCCTTAGCCCGAGTTCTTACGTGTGTGTGTGTGGTTTTTTTTTTTTTTTTTTGGGGGGGGGGAGCTAAATTCCCAGACTTGCCTAAGAAATAAGAACGTCTGCTCTTTATTTTATTACCTTGGATCCCGCTTGAGTTTATGCTGAAGAGCAAAGTGGCTCAGGAAGAGTCTGTCCCCAGAAGGACCAATTAAGTGTTTGGGGCTTCAAATCAACCTCCCAGCCCAAGGGTTGGAGGAGGAGCTGGAAATTGAGCAGGCTTGATCCCTCATGGATCCTTGATGACATCTCAGTAATAATTCTGGACATTGGAACTCAGCAGAACTTCCTGAAGGGGGGATGTTTTGATGTGCCAAAAAGGGAATGAGACTCCCTCAGGAGTGCTATGTTCGTGATTCTCCGATGTCTCTCCCTGAGTTCTGTGAGTCACTCTAGTGACTGGTCAGACCCGAGGACATCAGGAGAATAACTTGGATTCATATCATAGATGATCAGTCAGACATGCAGATGTCCTGTGATGGCCGTTGTCACCGGTATCAACAAGGAGAATCATTCTGTGGGGGGCTAGAGGAATGGCATGGTGGTTAAAGCACTTGCAAGACCCTTAGTTTGATTCCCCAGTACAACATAAAGCCGGGTGTGGTAGACATCAGTTCAAGGTTAGCCTCAGCTACATACTGAGTTCAGGACCAGCTTGGGCTACAGAATGAGACTCCGTCACAGACAGATAGATAGATAGATAGATAGATAGATAGATAGATAGATAATTATTCTGTGGAGAACCACACCCTTTACCTGTACAGCCTGAGCTGCGTGAGTAGTTAGTGCCAGAATTGCATTTCAGGACCTTCAGTGATATCAGAATAGTTAGGGCTAAAGGAAATACTGTCCAGCTCCTTTGCCTCCCCATGTACATTTTAAGACAAACTGGTTTATATCTATATATTTTCTTGCTGGGATTTTGATAGGAATTAAATTTTCTTTTCTTCACTGACTACAATGGCTACAATTTCTAAGACTGTTGAATACCAGTGGTCAAAGTGTACAGCCTGGCCTTGTCCTTGGTGTGCCAACAGAACAGGCCAAAGATCAAAATGGAGTTGTTCGCACTAATGTCCCATGTCACCAAACTCAACCTGAGTTGCAACTTGACTTTCAGAAAAATTAGGAGAACGAAATACAGCCAAATTCCTCAAGCAATCATTGTCAGCAAGACAATGAAGTTTCCTCTGCACATCCTGTAAGCCTAGCAAAAAGACAACCTGATGTTAGATCGCCGGTTTTCACTTCCTGGTTCTAGCATCTTGTCCCTGCCTTACAAGGAAAACAACCTTAAAATTGTGCACTGTTTTTCCTTCATTTCTGCCTTCCTCCGTCTTTAAAAACAACATTCCTTCGCTCAGTACATCAGCACACTTAATTCATGGAATTAAACGCATTCCCCTTGTAGGGCCACAGATACAGCCAATTAAGGTCTTCAAACTGCTGTAATTTTGTGCTTACGTAGCCTGGTAACATGATGGATGCCAATGGCTGAGTCTTAAATATTAAACTAGCTTAACATTTCATTTGGTTATAATGCAGAGTTCTTATATTTTTGCTGAATTCTATTTGCTAATATTTTGTTTAAAATTTTGGCATTTATATCCATGCTATATAGGATAATCTAAGCATTTACCACGAGTATATTCTGGACAAACCATTCCAGGGTGATTTGTTTATGAGATTAGCCCACAAGCCTTTGCTGAAACACAATCAGTTCATTTTCTCTGTGGACTAAGAGATCTAGAGATGCTGCCCAGGGCCACACAACTGTTCCAGGATGTCATCAAGGACAGCAAGCCCAGGGACTGTTGTCATGGGCTGGGGTGGTCAGGGGTGTCATCTTCACAGTACTGAGGGACTGCTGCTCCCCTTCTAATGGGGACAAAGTGAGAGGCTAAAGTCACAGGGCCTCCATGAGGTGTCTTATAAAAGGCAGTCCAGGGCTCTGCCCAGTGAATGAGCTTTGCTTTTATTCTGTTGGCCAAGACTGGGTCACATGCCATGCTTAGCAACAAGGAGTTTTTTCTATTAGTGCATTTGGCACTTTCATACAAGCCTTGAACACACTCTGACCATATTGGTCTCTCCTTTACCCTTCCCATAACTCCTTTCTTTCCTCTAGCCCTCCTTCTTCTAGGAAAGTGATGGTGCCTCCTCACACAGCACCATCGCCCAGGTGCTGACAGCACAGACGTGAGCAGGCAGCCACCAGCACAGACACCCTGGGTTATCGGGGCCCCTGCCTTGCCACTGGGTGCGGCCAGCCATCTCGCTGGAATGTAGGTTTGTCTTGGATCAGATTGGCATCTTGTAAAACATTGCATCTCAGGTACAAATAAAAGGAGGAAAGATTTTACCCATCAATCTTCGCAGCAAATCAAGAGAAGGCCCAACAACTTGATTATGACCCATAAAAAGGTTTTGTAATAGTTGGGGCAGATAATAGGGTCAGGGAATTGTCTCTTCTTACCATCCTGAGTCCCCTGGTCAGGCTGCACTCAGAAATTGATATGGCAGCTACTGTCTATAACATCTGAAAACTGTGACTAGCAAAACAACATCTCTGCACCTGAAATTTATGATGTGATTTTGATTCTATTGGTACAGATTTTCACCAACATTTCCTAATGGTTTATTTTGTTTTTGTTTGGATGGTACTGGGGATTGAGCCCAAGAATCTTCCCAGCAAGCTGCAACTCCAACCAACATTTAATTTTCGATTTTGAAACAAGGTCTCTCCACGTTGCTAAGTTGTGCAGGCTGATCTTCGACTTACGATCCTCCTGCCTCTGCCCTCCAGAGTGCTGGGGTTCCAGGCTTGTGACATTGGCCCTGGCCCAGTGAAGAACTTTAAACATAATGGAAAATGGGAAGAAGAGCTTAGCAAACTTTATTTGTTAGGGATCTTAAAGAGGCAGAATTAATAGAAATTATATGTAAATAAAGAGGATTTACTTGGAAAGCTCACTAGTCCAAGGAGACACATAGTCCAAAATGGCTGAGTGCACATGCAGGAGGCAGAAGGTCTAGCAGCTGCTCAGGCATGAGACAGAAGAACATCAGCCCTAGACTGTGGGACACTGGTGGGAGTCTGCCACAGATAGTTTTCCAAAAAGAAAGGCCAAGACAGAGACTGGAGCAACTGCATTGTATTAGTTTGGGTTCCTTTCAAAAGACAGAATTTATAGATCTTATCACAAAAAGGTCTGTTAGGAAGGCTTACAAGTCCAATGACAGAGGTGGTCCAAGATGGCTGCTCAGCCAAGCAGTAGATCTCCCATCCGGGACTGCAGAACAGCTGGTGAGGTGAGAATCTGCTGTAGATCTCAGGTGAAGATCTGCGACTAAAGATCGTCAACGACTAAAGAGCAGCAACAGACATACAGGCACAAGCTGAGGCTGGAGTGAATCTGCGCTGATGATCTGCGATGTGTAGCAAGTTGGTGTCCGTAGACAATCGTGAAGGCGAGAGCTTTCCCAAAGGAAGAAGCTGTAACCATCCTCCTTCTTCATTCTTTTTATACTGTTGGAGTTTCAA